>CAKNXH010059058.1:54834-66145 GCA_932178445.1 Andricus quercusramuli
GTCTAAATTACTACGTCAAAACAATGTTAGAAGTAGAAAAGCCAGAGTCTGGCCCAGCAATGGCACTTTACTGGGCCGAAAGTCGGTATTACTCCGGCAAACCATGCTGGAAGTCAAAAAGCAAATGTCCGGCCCAGTAACGGCGCATCAAAGGGCCGAAAGTCAAAAATACTACGTCAAACCATGTTGGAAGTAGAAAAACCAGAGTCTGGCCCAGAAATGGCACTTTACTGGGCTGAAAATCGGTCTTACTCCGGAAAACCATGTTCGAAGTTAAAAAGCCAGAATCCGGACGAGTAACGGCCTATCACCGGGCCAAAAGTCATAATTACTTCAGCAAACCATCTTTCAAATAGAAAAGCCAGAATTATCCATTTTTTATCAAAGTTTGGTAATGGGCAGTTAACTGAAGCTGTAGAATTTTGTTGATTCAAACCAAAAATTGCGTCAGCTTGAACCAAAGAAACATGTTATTATTTTTTATCCATGGAAAACATTTTTTTCGTGGTGTTTATAATGTTCCAAAATCGCGCAAAAGAATTGAAATCCTAAAAATCTTAACTCACGACAAAAATTTTTTTCTGGAAAAGCAAAATAAAAGAATGTTTCTTTGGTTAAAGCTGAATAAATTTCACGTTCGACATATTCAACTTTTCTTAAAATGTATGCATCTGACTCAATAAAAAAAAACATGTTTCTGCACATTTTCAAAAAAATTGAGCAAAAAATTTATTTTTAAATTTCGCATTTTTAAATTTGCAACAAATAAGATAATTGTTGAAGAAAATAGTTGAATTAAGAACATGAGTTTTCAACCAAAAATTCAATAGTTACATTTTCGTTTCAAAAAATTAATTTTCAATTGGAAAAAACTGAATTTTCTCCCAAATTGTTTAACTTTGAAGCCTGATATATTTATTATCGAATTTTTAAGAAAGCTCACACTGATACTACAAAATTTTGTACATTCTTTATTTATTGAGAACAAATGTCTTGAATAAAAAGATTATTTACAACTATTACTATGTGAAGTTGAAATTGGAAGATTAAATTTGCCGCGCGAATCATCGAAGAAGTTGATCGATTATATACGTTTCGAGTTTCATCGGATCGACATCGCCGATGCTCATCTGTTTTACACGCGTCGATGCCGGTCTTGCAATTATGCAGTCAAGTATTTTGAGTTATTTTTATAGTTATTTGTGGCAAAATTTTCGCAAAAATTCAATAAATAATTGACGAGCAAAGTGTTTACCAACGATAAAATAGTGCAGAAGCGATTGTCGTTACTTTGCATCACAAAATTTGGAGATTTTACGCGACTGAAAAGACGGGCACGTGCTGGAACAATGGATTCTCTGGTATTACTTGCTGCAAGTGAATTTTAAGGATGTGCTTGTGAAACCCGGAAAATGGTTGTCAGGAGCAGTGGACAGAGAAGGCAGAAAGAAGGAACGCCTCAGAATGAGCTTATAAGTCTATGCCATTTTTATGAACAATAAATGTACTTCAATTCAAATTTCCTGTTTATTTCTTTTAATTATAGGGAAATTCCAAGTTCGCACCAACTTGACACCCATTTTTGGGTCATTACTTTCATGTAACTGTATCGTTGGACCAATACTGACAGACAGTGACGGACCAGCGGACGGTGACCAGTGACGGTGCAGCCCTTAGATATCATTTCGGTAATGGGCCATTGACATATGCTGATTTCGTGCCAATACTGGCAGCCAGGGATGGGCAAGTTAAGGCGGCCAAGTGGCGCCCAAGTCTTGGCTGCCAAGTGCAGCCCTTAGATATCATTTCGGTAATGGCTTAGCACTGGCGGCCAAGTCTCGGCAACATCTTTGCCAGCACTGGGCCAACGTTGGGCCGTTTGTGATTTCGCACTTGGGAAGGAGCTCGAGAGCTTCAGGATCTAGAATACTATCAGAATTCTTCCAGTCTATTGTGGCCACACTGGTCATTTGTTTATAAAATTATTCAAAAATATAGGATGATAATTTTCCATCACTAAACATCACTGGTGTCATAATTTAAGGAAATTTAAGAAAAAAGCGACTTCTTTCAGCCTTTAAATGTCCACACTGGGCATTTCTTTATATAATTTGTTTATGAAATTAATAAGAAATATCGGATGATAATTTTCCATTACTAAACATCACTGGCGATATAATTTGAGAAAAATTAAGAGAAAAAACGATTTCTTTCTACCTTTAATTGTCCACACTAGGCATTTGTTTATATAATTTGTGTATAAAATTGATGAAAAATATCAGATGTCAAATCTTCATGATCGGATATTATTTTTTCGATAAAAGCAAGTAATTTCAACGCAAAAATTTACTTTGCAAACGGAGAATCCATAATGTAGATTATTTATTAAGTTGATTTGTTTATAACAATTAACTTGACAATGTCATTTTTTTTGCTTTCAATTACGCTCGTGCATGAAGTCTGGCAATGCTGATCATAGAAAATTTTTTTAACGAAGGTAAACATAAAAACCGAAAAAATCGACTTTTTTCACTCTTTGCATTAATATAAAAGTTTGAACGAAAAAAATTCAAAAATCAGGCCACATATATCTCTTCAAAATTCAATGCTGAATTCTTCTAAAAAAATCCAAAATCGATTAAGAATTGCCAGCTACAAGTTATTTTGAACCTCGTTTTTTGATTTCATCCCACTGCGCGACATTTCGGCACATGTAACCAAGGTCTATTGAGAATGTATTGCATGTTAAAGGAGGATAATTAAAAAATTGACAATTACACATTTTTATGTAAAAAAATTATGAATGCAAGGACGAAGAACGTAAATATTTTTCATCCGACCACCGTGAGACTCGGATCATTTTAAAACCTAAAGGTTCTTGCACTCGAATTTTATTCACAGAATTCTTTTTCCTTCTGATTTCGAAGTATTATATATTCAAAAGGAAAAGAAATCATCAAGCACCTTTTAAGATAGGTAATATTCAAATTTAAGAGAACTTTTTTAAACATTTTAAATTATTGTCTAGGAATTGTTTTTCTAAATTAAAAGCTGGTTAAAAAAGTGTTGTTAAAGAGTTAGATCAATTGAAAACTGTGCTTTCTGTAGAGTTTTTTCTATAGCAAACAATTTTTTCGTCACTGATGTTATTAAAGCGCTTTTGCGTTTGACGGTTCTTCATTATTTATCAGTTTCTGATAGTTTTTAAGTGGCTAAAATCTTTAAAGAAAATAGTATCGAACCCTTTTTGAAATAAGTAAAATTCAATTATTTGCTTTATATACTTTAAATTATTGTTTTGGAAACGTTATTCCACATTCAAAACTAAGTAAAGAAGTTTGATGAAAAATTAGAAGAATTAAACACTGCGTTTTTGCACTTGACTTTTCTTTATTCTTTATCACTTTTGGATCGTTTGTAAATGTTTTAAATATTTAACAAAAAAAGTATTGAGCCTTTTCTGAAATAAGCAAAATTCAATTCATTGTTTTATGTATTTTAAATTATTGTTTAGGAACTGCTATTTCACATTAGAATCTTTGTAAGAAAGTATTACAAATGAATTGGGTATATTTAAATCTGCACGAGTTATGGAGGTTTTTGTGTAGCAGAAAATCGTTTTTTGTCATCAAGGTTATTAAGGCATTTTTGCACTTGACCTTTCTTTATTGTTTCTTACTTCTGGATAGTTTGTAGACTTTAAAAATATTTAAAGGAAAAAGTTTTTAACCCTTTTCGAAATAAGAAAAGTTTAATTATAAATTATTTCTAAATAGAAAATTTTCTATTAAAGTCTATCGAAAATTAAATTTGCCCTACAACTACTCATTAATCATCAGAAAGATTTTTTCTTTAAAGAAACATTGAGTTTGACAACCTTTATTTTGAAGATGGTTGAGGGTCACCATTGGTACGACGCTGCCTCAAAATACTTGGCCGAGATTTTGTAACCAATATCCAACAGCGTCGATAGCGAAATAGGTTAGAGCGCGCGGTAGAATACACGAGATTAGAATATTAAATGAAAAAATATTTTTTTTCGCTAGAAAATCTTTATTGGATTTTAATAAACTGTCCCTTAGAATTCTGACCTCTGTTTCAGAGAAAACAAAGCACTCGTGTTTCGAATTTTCAGTTACTGTCACTTAGACATCGGATTTCTGGTCTAAGAGAATATAAAGCCTTTGCGTACTAGATTTTCAGTGATTGTCGCTTAGTATTCCGATCTCTGCCTCTGAGATTATAATGCCTTTGTATTTTACATTTTCAGCATTTTCCGAACAGATTTTCTATTACTGTTTTGAAAATTCTGTTGAAATATTACATGCTTTTCAGATGCCGATGTATTATTTTCTCGAATAGGGAAGGTCGTGAATTTTAATTGACTTTATCTCATATCCAAGACTATAATACAAAGTCACTGGATTTTTCATAAACTATTTTTTCCGTGTATTTGTCGTATTAAAGGGTTTTTTGGGTCGCTGATTTCGAATCTAAAGTCAAAATGTAAAAATTCAAAATGTCGGATCCAATATGGCGGACAAAAATCGTAAGACCGAGCTGATATGACTGAAAATGACTGTACTGAAGGTTTTCGGGTCGCTGATTTCGAATCTAAAGTCAAAATTTCAAAATTAGAAATTTCGGATCCAATATGGCGGACGAAAATCGCAAGACCGAGCTGATATGACTGAAAATTACTGTAATGGAGGTTTTCGGGTCGCTGATTTCGAATCTGAAGACAAAATGTCAAAATTTAAAATGTCGGATCCAATATGGCGGACCAAAATTGTAAGATCGAGCTAATATGACAAAAAATTACTGTACGGGGGGTTTTCGGGTCGCTGATTTCAAATCTCAAGTCAAAATGTCAACATTAAAAAACGAGGATCCAATATGGTGGAATGTAAGTGTAATAACATCACCGATTTCATTAAAAATCGCTGATCGTGTGAGTTGCATGCAGCCGACTTCAAATCTAGAGTCAAAATTCAAAAATTTTAAACGGCGGATCCAATATGGTGGACCATACTTGTAGAAATAAAACAGATTTTATTGAAAAATATTACGTGGAGGTTTTCTTAGGTCTCTGAGTTCAAATCTGGAGTCTGAATTTGAGCATAAAAAATAGTGAATATTATATTTCAACCTATTATTTTATGTTAGTATTACATTGAAACCCTTATTTTATTTATAAAATTTTTCGCATTGCTCTTTTACTATTTTCCCTTCACTTTAAAAAAAAAATAATCCTTTCAGTTCCATATTGTTCTTGATGAAGTGTGACTTTTACTTGGTGAATGGATGCATCGCTTTCGCTGTTACTATAGTTTCTTTCATCATCAGTTTTGGTAAAAAATATTCGAAATTGAATTATGAATAAGCAACGTTTATTTATACGTTTTCGGAATAAAATCAATTTCATTCTCACTCGCTTTGAACAAATTGATGCACATTAGTTGATATCTCTTGTTTTCTAAAGAATTTCAAGCGGTTTTTTATGAGTACTAATGAGATCTTAGGATCTGTAAGGTAGATTGCTCGATTGAATACATCCACTATTCGATTTTTTCTACTATTCTGTCGTGAATGGCACATGATATTTCTTCTGTAGAGTTTGTGCCATGATTCATTTGCATCCTCTGAATAATAGAGAATGGGAAGATGAAATTGTCTTGCAATCTCACATCCATGATTAAGCAGCTTATGCAATGTGGGACTCATTCGGGCCCAAGAATACAATTGATAATGTAAGCAATATATTTCCCAGCAAAATGCCTTAAGCTTTTCTAATTTTAGGAGTTTTTTGCATTTAAAAGCCGACAATATTGTAGCAATATTATTTACTATTATAACGTCAATCTCTAGAGCTTTAGCAAATACATCTGGATTTTAAAAACATCGTCTTGCAACATTGCCAGTGTTTGTAGTTCCATGTTCCTGTAATACTTGATCCACTCGAACCCCTAGGTTTTCATAGAGATTCTTCTGTACAATACTTTTTCGCTGTTGGAATTGTACTGCAAAATACAAATATATATCATTTGACAAAAATGCAAGATGCTTAACAAATTGTAGCTGAAAATAGTAAATTGTTAACTCACATTTTACATCTTTTCGCACGTCCCACAATTGAATTTCGATGTGATATTATATATGAAGAAGATGCTCAAACGCTTTTATTTCGGCATGTAGGAGCCCCAAACCAATCTTCAGCGATGATTCTTCAGTATCAAAAGTATCTTCTAAATTACTGAAACCGTGTGCAGTTCGGAGACACATGGGACACCTACTACTAGCTTGGTTACCCCAAATCGTATTAGGGCACTTTCCATCGAACAAAGTCTGAGACACATTAAATTTTACTTTCACAACTTTTTCATTAGAAATTTTGAATTTATGTGGTAAAAGATGTTTTATTTCTTCGTTCAAATGGTTATATTCTTTAATAGTCGCTTCATTGTCCTCTTTATCCAACGGTATTCTTAGATTTCGACAAAAACGAACGCTCTGTGGTGTCGAATTCACCCAAGAACATTTATCATTCAAGCTTCGTAGTTGCATTATTATCATACTACTAACAAACAGAGGTTGGAGAGGGTTAGAGTTTTCGTTTTCGGAATTCTCATTCTTTTGATGTGGATTTACGTGGCCTGCTGAGCTGTCGAAACCCAGTGTCACCATTAGTTCTAAATGACGCAAATTGTATTCATTCCAATCTGAAGCCACAGTATCACACAATCGCTCAGCAGATTTTTTCACAATTTCTTGTGAAGGGACAGAAACTTCAGTTTCTGATATTTTTAATTTTATGGCTGGCATTCAAGCATTGCCTTATGTACGTAATCGTATGCTGGGTAAATAGGGCTGTTTCGAGCTCGAGTTTCGTTTACAAATGCTTTATATCTGGCTTTTGAATAATCATATTCTAAATAGAAGGCTAAGGCAGATTCTTTAGAATGTCTAATATGACCATTCATTTCAATTGAGTTCACGTACTTATCTGTATCAGTCGTAGAAGCAGAGCGTTTTTTGCCAATTTTAGCAGCTAATTCAATTGTGGATAAGTTGTAATTATTAGATGACAGTAATTCATTTGCTCGTCAAATTATTGTTCTTCTTGAGGCTTCTTCGATAGGCATAACCTTTTCTGCCAGTATTTACACTTTTTTATTTCTTTTTGGTGACATTGCCTTTCGATAGCTCATCAAACCACAAAAATTCACATCAAATTTTGAATGCTTGATTTAAACATTAGATTTGATCTCAACGTCCTCAAAACCCCCTGAGTAGCACGTTTCGATTGAATCCGTTTCATTTGTACAAATTTGGTCGTCCATATTGCATCCGTCATTTTGAATTTCGACATTTTGACTTCAGATTCGAAATCAGCGACCCGAAAACCCCCAGTACGGTAATTTTCAGTCATATCAGCTCGGTCTTACGACTTTGGTCCGCCATATTAGATCTGCCATTTTGAATTTTAACATTTTGACATCAGATTCGAAATCAGCGACCCGGAAACCCCTTTAATAGGACAAATAGTCGAATTTACATTAGTGGGAATCATTCATGCCATAGAGGTTTGATATAGATCATTCAATTGCATTTTTCTCGCGAACGAAAAGTCCTAGACTGATTAAAGGCCAGATTCGAATTCGGCATGACAAAATATATGAAAAAATATATGTAGCATGTTAAGTATAATGTCTGGGCGCCCAAGGTATCAAATAACATACCTTTTTGTAAAAAATGTCAAACTTAACCTATATTTTCAAAGTCAAAAATATATTCTGCCAGCTTTTCCGTATTTTTTCTTTATCCTGTAGTTATTTATCTGCAATTCTAAAAAAAATTCATCCCCCTAGCTCATTCCCATCAAAAGTTCTACGATTTTGTCACGAACTTTTTCACTTTAGCCCACTGTGCGCCGGATGCAAGAACCAGCTCGACGCTCAAAAACGCGTAAAAGTATTGTCCGATCGTCTCAAGAAATGAAAATTTTCAAAATAGAAAAATAGAAAAATCAATTTTTTGAAAATGCAGTATTGTAGAGAATACGGAAATGAAACTTTTTGTCATTAGAATTTTTTTCGCCAAACATTTATGTTTTAATAATAAAAACGAAATATTTAAAAGAAGTTTCTCCCTAAATTAATTAAGTTTTAAAACTTAAATCGTTGTAACTTGGCCAAATATTATTGAAATGAGTTCATATTTGCAGGACATATTCTAAATATTGAGTTTTTTATTTTGAGAATTTTCTTTCTTTGAGATGATCGGGCAATACTTTTACGCGTTTTCGAGCGTCGAGCTGGTTCTTGCATGCGGTGGGTCAATTGTACAAAAAGTGGATATGAACTTAATTGTACGCGCCAAAGAAACCTGGTGATGGTGAGTGAACAGCAGACCTAGTCAATACAAATTATAAAAAGAATGTCAAGGAATTTTATTGATCAGGAAAAAGTCAGGGATTTAGAAAAACAATCTTGTAAAATTTAGTGAACTTCTATAACTGTAAATAACTTTTAAGACGAATAAAATAGAAAAGTATCAATTTTAATTTGAAATTGCTTTATTCCGTTTATAAAAGATTGTAGGTTAAAAATGTGACAAGATTAATTAAGATTAGGGAAAATGAAAAATTGATTAGGGAAAAATTAGGGAATTTCTAAAATGATGTTTTACGGTAATCCTGATATTATCCTCCTTAAGATTATCTTTTTAGTTGTACATTTTATTATTTGTTTGAAAATTCAAATTTTTTATTAAAAAGTCATTCTTTTTGGTTGAAAATTCAACTGTTTTGTTGAAAACTTGTCTATTTGGGTTGGAAGTTAGCACGAAATTTCTTTTCTGTTTAAAATTGTTGTTGTTTACAATTTAACTGTTTTGTTAAAAAATTACCTTTTTTAAGTAACAATTCAACTATTCGGGTAAAAGTTTGACTACTTTGTTGAAAATTTATTTATTTTTGAATGAAGGTTTAACTCTTGGGTTGAAAATTTAAATATTTCGTTGAAAATTTATTTTCTTGCTGAAAATTCTTACTTCTTGTTAAAACTCAAATTTTTGTACAGAAAATTCGTCTTTCGGCTTTAACGTTCAACAATTTTTATGCACTTTTTTTCTTTCATGACTGAAAAATCTTTATTTGTTGAAAATTCGTCTTTTTGGGTTTAAAATTTGATTTTTTGAACGAAATGTTACCTTTTTTTGGATGAAATATATAAAATTAGACCTTTTTTGTTGAGAATTCATATTCTTAGGTTCAAAATTTAATTATTTTGTTGAAAATTCAAGCATTTTTTCTTCATGAATACAATTAATTTGGTCATACGGTCATATAAAATGCAATGGATTCATATGTTAAAGAATCATACTTTATTTGTCTATTTTAATATAAATTTTTTTGGTTAAAAAGTTAAAGAGTTAGTTTAAAAACACCATTCGTTTATTTACCTGTAGTGATGTTGATAAATCCTTAACACATTTCAATTTTTTGTAGTAAAATTCTCTTAAAAACTTAGTCTTCATTTAAATAAAACATGATCTGTCCTTTTATTAAAATATTTCGTCGAGATTGAAATTGAAACCTCAAAAATTCAAAGAGGCTTCAATATTAAGCAGTGATTACATTTTTGAATAAGTGAAGTATTGTGTTTCGTACAGACAACCATATACTACCAATGTATTCAAGATCAAGCTACCCAGCTAACCTGTTACGCTGTTACCATCCTGCAAGGTTCCTGAATGATCACATGTTATCAGAGGAATTGTTACTTGTATGTCAGTCTCCTAGCAGGTAACGGCATAATCGCCGTAGTTTACTAGGGAGGCTGGTTTGCAACCGTTCCCTGTCAGACTAGTAACGTGGTGGTAACAGCCGGCAGCGATCTTACTGGACGAAAAACTTCGTGCGCATGCGCAAGTAATAGGCATTCATTGGCTCTTTGAGTTCCCGCACAATTTAAAAGTGCAAACGTAAATAGCTTTTACCTTGATTTTGGAAAATTTTGTTTATATTTTTGCTTGTAGCGCATACGTTTCTTAAACTATAATTAACGATGAAATTATCAAAATTACACATAAAAATTACTACAAGCATTGTATGTCTAATTAATTTTGAAGGATCGATTTAAGGGGAGAATTTTTTTATAAATCTATAAATAGTGAAGAAAACAACAAAATATTACAAAAAACTTAATTTTTATTTCATAATATTAACTTTTAAGAAATTTCACGTCAAACCATCTAAAGAATGTTATTTATTATTAGTAATTTCTATTAAGGGTTGATGATTTTAATATTATTACGATGAAGCTTTTTAAGTTTTTACAATCAGACGCAGTTTTAAAGAAATATTTTTCGAAAAGATTCAAAAACTTGTTGTATTTTTTAAAAACACAATTTGAAACTAAATTAGAAAAAAATTTATTTTTAATTAAAAAATTTTTGTTATAGATAGCTTACAATGTGCTCTAAAAGTCCCTTGAATATAAAAATGGGATCTCCCTTACTTTTCGAGAAATAATTAAAAAATTAAAAACGTAGAGCTCAGACTCACGGGTGTTGGGCACGCCATGGCATGGCGTACGTTCTTAAATATTTGTCGAAAACTAAGTAATTAACATGGGGTTTTAAATGGAAAAAGCTCGATTTAAAAAAAAATGGAAAAAAGAAGTACTTGTTATACATTTTTTGTCAATTAAAGTATTGTCACCTCTTGAGGAGTATTTAAGGAATAATTTCCACCCAATAGCTTTCAATTTTGACACACCTGAACCCCTTTAATTGTGCCCGGAAAATGCCCCAAAAAATGCAAAATAGCAGTTTTCTATCAAATTCAGGCTAAAGACGGTATTTTAAAAAAAAATTTCAACATGAATTATTTTTAATAGATAAGTGACGAGTTTTAAATTATATTTTAAATAATTTTAAATTGTTTAAATAATTAATATTTGTTTAAACAATTTTTTTCCCTCTGTAAATCGTGAAAAGTTATTATCTTTCAGAATAAATCATACAGAGTTGATGAATGTCAAGAGTAGTAGTTCTTGTTTAACTTATTTGGTAATTATTTAAACAATTTTCATTTGTTTAAACAATTTTTTCTCCCTAAAACTGTAAAAAGTTATTATTTGGTGAAAATAATGACACGATTAAAGAATGTTGAAAGCAATACATTTTGGAAGGATGTTTGGTAATTATTTAAACAATTTTTACTTGTCTAAACAATTTTTTCCCCCTGTAAAGCGTGAAAAATTATTACTTTCTGGAATTAATGACACAATTAAAGCAATTTAAGAGT
>CAKNXH010059058.1:66545-122859 GCA_932178445.1 Andricus quercusramuli
TATATTAAAACATCCATTAATTTAAAAACAGAAATATTAAATATTAATAAAATTTATCAAAGCACTATAAAAATTAAATTTAAATAAAAAAAATAAATAAAAAAAAGTTTTTTTAAAAATTGGCGCACTTTCATTTGGGAGACTAATTTAATATCAGCCCTCTTAATCACTGAATGTAAACTAGCTTGATCTTGAATACATTGATAGTATATGGTTGGCTGTACGAAAGACAATACTTCACTTATTCAAAAATGTAATCACTACTTAATATTGAAGCCTCTTTGAATTTTCGAGGTTTCAATTTCAATCTCGACGAAATATTTTAATAAAAGGACAGATCATGTTTTATTTAAATGAAGACTAAGTTTTTAAGAGAATTTTACTACAAAAAATTGAAATGTGTTAAGGATTTATCAACATCACTACAGGTAAATAAACGAATAGTGTTTTTAAACTAACTTTTTAACTTTTTAACCAAAAAAATTTATATTAAAATAGAATTGACAATTATATTAATTTTTGACTTAGGTGATAATTACCTTTGAAGAAGACCTGCAATTAGGTCGAAACGTACGTCGGTTATGACAAATAAAGTATGATTCTTTAACATCTGAATCCATTGCATTTTATATGACCGTATGACAAAATTAATTGTATTCATGAAGAATAACTATGTTATTTGAAAAACGGTCGAAGAAAAATTCACTGTGAGGAAATACTCCAATGCACTGAATATACATATACATATAGATTCAAGCATTTTGTTGAAAAGACATCTTTTATGGTAGAAAAGTAATTTTTTTTGTTTAAAATAAATAAATTTTTAATTTTTACACGAAATATTGTTTTACTCTGTTCATGAAAAACCTTGTGTTAAAAATATTACAAGATTAAAATGCAACTATTTGAATATTAACGTGGATAACAGCGAGTTTCGACATATCGAGGAATGGGTAAAATCGAGTTTTGTTCACAGTGTTGGGAAAAAACCTTATCCTAACTATATTAGGGCCGAAAGTATTTCCAAAGGTATAATTTGCTTAACTTATTATCTTCGAAAGCCATATGACATCCTTTGTAAATATTTATTACATATGTATAAATATTTATATGTATAAATCTTCACCTGCTAAGCATGTATTATCTCAATTACTAAAAATTTCCATTAGTTTCAGGTTTTTCAAGATTCATTTTTTTTAATTTCAAAAGGTTTTATTCATAGCGCAAGACTTTGTTTTTTGAATATGCAAACGATAGCGTACTCTCTAAGATCGACTCACGACTACCTAATACCAAAATGCACCACGAAACGATCCAAAAAAGAAAAAAGATGATTTTGCATTTTTGAGCCTGCCCCACCACTTTTAGAAAAACTGCTTTAGATCGAAAAGTTTTTGGGCTACCGAACTGCCAAACGTAGAAATGGGACTACCAAGCGATTCTGCTTCTGAAAATAACTTAATTCTTTGGAATTAAAATTTGTTGCCATAGCGTATATCTTTCTTTTTCAATTATTTAAACAATTATATACTCTCCAACGTCGACATATGAATACCAAACCTCACAATGCAACCACTAAACGATGTAAAAAAGAAAATTTGAGGATTTTTCATTTTTGATTCTGCCCCCAACACTTTTACAAAAACTGCTGTAAATCGAAAAGTTGTTGGACCACTGAACTACCAAACGTAGAAATGAGACTACCAAATGATTCTCCTTCTAAAAACAGTTTCATTTTTTGAATTAAAAAATTTTTTGGTTTCACTGGGAAACTTTATTTTTTTATTATTTAAGCAATTATCCAGGTTATAATGTTGAGACATGACTACTAAACGTCTAAGTACAACTAACAAACGATTTGAAAAAGGAAATTGATGATAATTCAATTTTTTAAGTTTCCTTCACCCGTATTCAAAAAACATCTGTAAATCGAAAAGTTTTTGGGTCATTGAACTATCAAACGTAGAAATGGACCTACCAAACGATTCTGCTTCAGACTGCATTTTAATTTTTTCGATATTGTTATTATTTTGAGTTTGACCTCGAGGAATTGTTTTTCGTTTATGTAAAAACCACCACCTCTCTAACGTTGTGAGTTGACTACCAAACGATACCAAATGAAGACTAAACAGCCCCAGAAAGAAAAATCTAGAAATTTTGACCTTTTGGGGCAGTGTGAAGTTAGCCCCCCGAATTTTGTTTTGTTAAAAAAATGGGGAAGTAACAACAACCAAACGATAAGATATGAGTACCAAACCCTCTCTAACGACCTGCAAACGTTTTACGACATCAAATTTTCAAATTTTTCATTTGGGGGGGGGGGGCAACTTCACACCGCTGAACAATATTTGTTGCACATTTTTCTCAAGAAATTATATATATCACGAAATTTTTTAATTTACGGACGATCTGTCATTCGAGATGTATTATCGAGGGGTTGACAACTCGACCGACTGTGTGCACCTACTTCTGACTTCAAGATACTTCAGGATATTTCAGTGACTTCAAAAGATTTCACTGACTTCAGGAGATTTCAAGTGACTTCAGGAGAATTCAAGTGACTTCAAGTAAATTCAAGTGAATTCAAGTGATTTCAAGTGACTTCACGTGAATTCATGTGAATTCAAATGACTTGAGATATTTCAGGAGATTTCAAGTGACTTCAGGAGAATTCAAGTGACTTTAAGTGAATTCAAGTGATTTCAAGTGACTTCACTTGAATTCACGTGCATTCATGTGAATTCAAATGACTTCAGATATTTCAGGAGATTTTAAGTGACTTCAGAAGAATTCAAGTTACTTCAAGTGAATTCAGGTGATTCCAAGTGACTTCACGTGAATTCACGTGACTTCATGTGAATGCAAATGGCTTCAGATATTCCGGGAGATTTCAAGTTACTTCTGGAGAATTCAAATAACTTCAAGGGGGCCATCCGTATACCACGTGGACAATTTTTTACTACATCTTCACCCCCTTCCCACCCCTCGTGGACAAGCGTGGACTTTTGACGAACCTTCTTCCCCTGGCTCCTCTGTCCGCGTGGATTTATATCATATTTGATGGAAATATGGATATTATTGGTATACAAATGCTACGGAGCCAACAGGAGCTGTGAATTGTATGAGAATATGGTTTTTCATAAAAACATAAGCTTCTTGATACAAAAACCAGTGAATATCTAGGGGTTAAAAACACGTGAAGTCAGGTGTACACCTTCGCTGAAGTCACTGGCGTGAAGTCAATTGAATTCACATGAAGTCACTGAAATCAATTGAACTCAGTGTACAATCCGTCAGTCGAGTTGTGAACCCCTCGGTGAATATTTTTGTAGTTTTTTATGTGTTTCTAAGAAAAAATCCGAAGATTCAGGAAAGCGGGACCCAAATTTATTCAAATCTAAAAAAATAATTAAATGCGTTTAAAAAAAAATGGTATACAGATTTGTGGGTGATTCTGAACCAATCTATTTAGATTATTACATTTACGAAGTCAGAATCGTCAATATTAGGTGAATCGAGTTGAAACTCAACATTGCTCTTCACAATTAGCTACAGAATACCAATAAATAATTAGTTTCCAAATATCACCCCCATATGTTTGTTTTATAGGGATCCAAAAACAGCCTATAATTGAAAAATTGGGGTTTGCGAGTTGCTGGCGCTAATTATGATTTTTTCGCGGTTTTTTTAAACAAAGTGTTTCTAATACATAAAAAACTACTTCTCACTGATAATTAGACGTTTACATGCATTGTTTCAATGAATTATTATTGCTTTTAGCAATTTTCTCTCAGAATACAGTTAGAAAGTCGCGGTTTTTCCGAATTTTATAATTAGAGTGAGATGATAAATAAAGCAAGTTGACAAAGATAATTGTTTAAACAATTTATTATTGTTGAATACTATCTTCTTTTAGATCATTGCTAGAAACTTGCGGGTTTTTCTTAAATTTTTAACTTTGCTTCGGCTTTTCAGTTATGAACAAATAATGAATAAACAATGAAGAGAATATTTTTTTAGCATTTCTCTAAGAGATAATAGTTATAAAACATAATAAATTGTATGAACAATTATGTTTATTAACTTACATTATGATCTCACTAAGTAAAAAGTAGACAAAAAGTCAAAAAATTTCGGAAAAAATCACAACTATCTAGCATTATTATAGGGCAAGATAGTTAAAAACAATAATTATTTGTTTAAAAAATTATTTTTGTTGAATTTCAGTCACTATTACCATATTCTAAGTGAAAAGTAGAAGAAGAGTTGAAAATTCCACAAAAAACCGCAACTTTATGACATTATTAAAAAAGAATTTCACTCAAAATAATAATGAATTGTTTGAACAATTATGTTCGTTAACATGATTTAATTATGACCCTACTATAATTTGAAAGTGAACCAAAAGTGGAAGATTTTAGAATAAACTGCAATATTCTAGGATTATTCTAAGAGAATATTATTTCAAATATGAAATGCTTTAAACAATTATTTCTGTTGAATTCCATTGAGTATTGCCTCGCTCTAACTGAAAAGTTCAGAACCAGTTGAAAAATTTAGATAAAAGTGCGACTTTTCAACTCCATTCTACACTCTAAAAACAGACTATTGACTGTCAAACGATTCCATTCACTATTAAAGGATTTTCCATTCAAAATTGGCATAAGAGGAAATCCTTTCATAGTTAAAGGATTGTCGTTTCAAATGATATCCTTTACCTATGAGAGGATTTCCTTTGATCTTGAAGTAAAATCTGTTTTCGGACAGAAGAAAGAATAATTTGAACGTTAAGTGAAAACTTGTTGCCTGGTATTACGTGCAAGAAATGTACAAAAACCGAACTTTGGTGGATGTAAATATAGAATCGAAGCTCTAAAACACCATTTCACAAAGAACGTCTTACGAACTTTCGATTGTCAAAAGCATTAAAAAAATGTATACTTCAATTGTGAAAAGCGTAAAAATCAATGAAAAGTGAGGTTATGCGGATCGAAAATTGTTCTTTCAATATACGTACCTTCCAAAGGTTTCGCGTAAAAATCTGAGATTCCTAATTTTTTGAATAAATCCATTTTCCACATCATTTCGCACGTTTTCTTACTCACTTTATCAATTAATGAATAAATCGTGCAGTGAAAAATTCACTCGTGCGTAGGCGCAGTTTCTCCGCTAGCCAACAAATGAAATCCTCTAATAGTTAAAGGAATTCTTTTCAAAGTCAAAAGAAATCGTTCATCAGTAAAACTACTTCCGTTTTGCATTTAAAGGATAAGTCTTTGAACAGTGAAACAATTCTATTGATGGACAAAAGAAATCTGCTTAATTTCAAAGGACGCATTTTGAAAGGAACGTAATTTTACTGTTAATAGACTTTTTCTTAGAGTGTAAGATAAAATGGCTATAAACAATAATTAATTGTTTGAACAATTTATTTAAACATCAAATTATCACAATGAAGTAATATTTTATTTATTAGAAACAGTGTTTACCAAAAGAAACCTCAAAAAAATAATGGTCTGGGCCAGAAACTCGCAATACCCAAATTTTCACTTACGGGGTTTATTTGGGACCCTACAAAACAGACTTATCTGGGCGAATTTCAAAAAGTAATTTCTTATTCGTATTCTATAGCTAATTCTGTAGAAAAATTTGCAGGATCAACTCGATACACCTAATATTGACGATTCTGAATTAAATATACAAAAACGTCTTGATTTCTTATGGAAAATACGTGTTAAACTATATGGGGCTTGCGGAACCTCTGAATATCATTTTTTTTTAACGCATTTATTTTTTTGGGATTTGAACAAGTTTGCAGGCGATGCATGAAAATTGAAAAAAAAAACAAATTTTGGACCACGTTAGTCCACGTAGACTTTGGATAGACCCCTTCGGCCCCCCTTGTGGACAGTCGTCGACTTTTGCTATACCCCGCCCCCAAACTGTCCACGTGGTATATGGGTGACCCCAAATGAATTTAGGTGATTTCAAGTGAATGATTTCGTGAATGATTGAGTGAATGATGACGTGATTTCAGGCGAATTCACGTGACTTCATGTGAATTCAAATGACTTCAGATATTTCAGGAGATTTCAAGTGACTTCAACTGAATTCAAGTGACCTCAAGTGAATTCAAGTGACTTCAAGTGAATTCACGTGACTTCAAGTGAATTCAAGTGACTTCAAGTGAATTCATGTGACTTCAAGTGAATTCAAGTGACTTCAAGTGAATTCATGTGACTTCAAGTGAATTCAAGTGACTTCAAGTAAATTCATGTGACTTCATGTGAATTCAAGTGACTTCAAGTGAATTCATGTGACTTCATGTGAATTCAAGTGACTTCAAGTGAATTCAGATATTTCAGGAGATTTCAAGTGACTTAAAATGAATTCAAGTGACTTCAAGTGAATTCAAGTGACTTCAAGTGAATTCATGTGACTTCAAGTGAATTCAAGTGAATTCAAGTGACTTCAGATATTTCAGGAGATTTCAGATATTTCAGGAGACTTCAGGAGATTTCATTACAAGTGTACACCTGACTTCACGAGTTGTCAACCCCTCGTGTATTATGTTTTATCCCGTTGCTATGATAGCTTTAAAAACAAATTAACACATATTGTATACGATACTTCAGCCATACTCAAGTGCAGATTAAGTATATCATATGCTTCCTATATTCTTTAGCTATACCTTATCTATACTTCATCTATATGTCAGCTATAATTTAGCTAGACTTTAGCTATACTACTTCGATATACTTGAAGTATGGGATCGTCTCATTTACCATAAATTTGTTATGCTTCTGAAAGTCAACGATTGATCAATCCTATACTTATAATTTTTACCCGGGTAGTAGCTATTACTTTTTTAATTAAGTTTTTATGAATTACCTTCTTAGTTATTTTGATTTTCAAACTATAAAATTAAGAAAGTGAAAAAAGTAACTTTTTAGGTAACTTGAAGTTACTTTTTCTAGTAACTGTAACTAGTTACAGTTACAAGAACGTAATTGTAACTAGTTCTCTTTTTCCACTAAGTAACGTAACTGTAACTAGTTACTCAAAAAAAAGTAAATTACCCAACACTGCCACCGATATTTCCGTAAGCTATTTGTTAGAAGACCGACTTCTTTACCGTTTTACGATTAATAATTCCCGCGAGTGATATAAAAAATGCACTGCATACATAAAATTGAAATAGAATAAACTAAAAAGTTTCATCAGCTCGGTGATCAGATTCTGAGAACACGTTTTAAAAACATTCAGAACAGCGATAAAAATATTCGTCGAACTGATTATGGATACTGTTTACGTCTGGTGTCAACTTCTATAATGGGCAGGAAGTTTTCAACTCGGAAGTACTAGATTAAGTTCAAGATAATTGTTACTGACGAGGTAAAAAGATTTTTTTCATAAGTTCTTATATATTTACTTTTTGGTGCCCTTGAGATTTTTTAAATATTCATATCAAACAAGCACTTCTTTTCCACGCTTGATGCCCTCAAAATGAACACTGTTAGAAAAATCTGTATTAAATTTAATACAAATGTATATGAAGTCATTTGCATACAAGGTAATTGAAATTTAATATGCATCAAAATATGAATAGCTGTACAGTTCATATTAAATTTAATATACAGGTCGGTATAGCAGCGTGCTTGGAAACTCAGTGCTTTTATTTCTCCAAATCTTATCAAATATTCGCGATTGAAGTAATAATCTAGAATTCGTCGAATGAATTCCTTTTTATGATCAAAGTGCAACGTACATGTGGAACTCCTTCCAAAATTTGCCCTGAATGGTAGAAATTTAATGTGAGTACAGTTGACTGTAGGTTAGGTCTGTAATTCATTTGCGTATTTGAACTTTTCGACTTGAAATCCAATTTTGATTTTGGTTAACTGGTAGAAGATATCGTGTTTTATTATTGAAAATCGAAAATTACGGCTAATCTTATTTTGATTTTGTGTAAAATAGAATTATTTGAGCGATTATCATGAATGTATATGAAATTTAATAAACACGTACCTAAATGGTGATTTCATATACTTGAGATATTAATTTTAATATACATTGGTATTTTAAATTTAATACTATTTTTAACAGTGAAGCACTGAAATGTGTGCAAGTGAAAAGTTTCAAATATGATGTCTTAAGGGTGTTGGTTAAATCCGACTTTAAATATTTTTCTTGATAGGTACGGTACTGACTCAATATATAATTTTTCCCAATAGTATTTGAGAACGAAAGAAAGAAAACTTGTGAAATATCCGGGGTTTTGCGAGATACTCGAATCAATAAAGTTTAGAAAAATGAAGCCTTTTGCTGAGGAAATCATTATTTTCGAAAAGGGAGAAATCTATGGAGAGCAGACGGCAGCATTTGAACGGCGAGAACCGTTCGCAAATTTACTTTTTTAGTCACAATTCAGACATCATAGAAACATTCTCAGAAGTCATCACGTATTCGAAGACCCTGATGTTGCCCAGCCCCGCCCCCTAAATAAAAAATTTGAAAATTTCATGTCGACAAACGTTTGGTGGTCGTTAGAGAGGGTTTGGTAGTCATATCTTATTTTTGGTTGTTGTTCCTTCCCCATTTTTTCAACAAAACAAAATTCGGGGGGCTAACTTCATACTGCCCCAAAAGGTCAAAATTTCTACATTTTTCTTTGTGGGGCTGTTTGGTCCTCGTTTCGTAGCATTTGGTAGTCAACTCTCAACGTTAGAGAGTTGATAGTTTTTTTAAATAAACCGAAAAACCAAAACTCTAGGTCAAACTGATAATAATAACAATATCCAAAAACTGAAAGTGCATTCTGGAGCAAAATCGCTTGTTAGTCCCATTTTTATATTTGGTAGTTCAGTGGCCCAAAAACTTTTCGATTTACAGCTGTTTTTCTAAAAGTGGTGGGGCAGACTCAAAAATGAAAAATCGTGAAATTGTCTTTTTCACATTGTTTAGTGGTTGCATTATGAGTTTTGGTAGTCAATTGTCGACGTTAGAGAGTAGATAATTGTTTAAATAATTAAAAACCAAAGTTTTACGCTTTCATCAAAAAATTTTTTAATTTAAAAAAATTGAGTTATTTTCAGAAGCAAAATCGTTTTTTAGTCTCATTTCTAAGTTTGGTAGTTCAGTGGTCTAAAAACTGTTCGATTTACAGCAGTTTTTGTAAAAGTGGTGGGGGATGACTCAAAAATAAAAAACCGTCAAATTTTCTTTTTCATATCGATTAATGGTTGCATCGTAATGTTTGGCAGTTATGTGTCGACATTAGGCAGTACGTAATTGTTCAAATAATTCAAAAAAAGAGTTTCACGCTGTATTCGGGGGGTTAACTTCACACTGTCCCAAGAGGTCGAAATTTCTTAATTTGTTTTGTGGGGCTCTTTGTTCTTCGGTTGGTAACGTTTGGTAGGCCACTCTCAACGTTAGACAGTTGATAGTTTTTTAAATAAACCGAAAAACCAATCCTCAAGGCCAAACTCAAAATAATAAGAATATCCAAAAACTGTACGGTTTACAACAGTTTTTCTAAAAGTGGTGGGGGCAGACTCAAAAATGAAAAATCGTTAAATTTTCTTTTTTACATCATTCAGTGGTTGTATTGTAAGGTTTGGTAGTCATATGTTGACGTTAGAAAGTAGATAATTGTTCAAATAATTAAAAAAGAAAGATATACGCTATGACAAAAAATAAATAAATTTAAAAAATTGAGTTATTTTCAGAAGCAGAATAGTTTGTTAGTCCCATTTTAACGTTTGGTAGTTTGGTGGCCGAAAAACTTTTCGATCTACAACAGTTTTTCTAAAAGTGGTAGGGCAGACTCGAAAATGGAAAATCGTCAAATTTTCTTTTTCGCATCGTTTCTTGGTCGCATTGTAAGGTTTGGTAGTCATTTGTCGACGCTAAAGAGTAGATAATTGTTCGAATAATTGAAAAATTAAGATATACACTATTACAAAAAAATTGTTTAATTCCAAAAAATTGAGTTATTTTCAGTAGCAGGTTTGTTTGGTAGTCCCATTTCTACGTTTGGTAGTTCAGTGGCCCAAAATTTGTTCGATCTACAACAGTATTTCTAAAAGTGGTGGGGGCAGACTCAAAAATAAAAAATCGCCTATTTTTCTTTCTCTGACCGTCTAATGGTACACGTAACCATTAGCCATTTTTTCTTCTGCAATATGCGATGTAAACTACTATTTTGCAATTTTTGGTGCATTTTCTAAGCACAATAAAACTTATTGAGTGGAAACTATTCCTCAGACATTCCTTAAGAAGTGACTATACTTTAATTCGCAAAAAGTTTATAAAAAGTACTTTTTCCATTTAAACCCCTGTGATAATTGCAAAAGCAAATGTTAACGTGGAGAAAAAAAAATACGGAATTTTTGTTTCCCGGAAAACGAACAAATTGGTGAGCGATCGGTCAACAAAAATTTAATGCACGGGGAAAATAATTCTAGGTAATTTCTTTGTGTACTTTTTTTACTCCAAATAAGCAGCATTAGAACTGAATATATATTTATGATTTGAATTATCGGCTGTTCGCTGGTTTTTTTAGAGAGAATTGATCAAACAACTAAAGCTCGTTAAAGTTTTCGGAAACATTTTTTTAAACATTTATTTAATTATTTTCACGATGTTTTCATTTTTATAGCTTCGCATGTACTATCTTAGTTTAAATAACCAGCTTTTAAAACATAATTGGATTGAGACATATTCAAGCAATACTTTTCAAATTTCAGTTTTGAATGTAATATTATTCTTGTTTAAGGGGGTCATCCCGTGTGACAGCCTTTTTTTAAAGGTTTTTTCGAAATTTTTTGTAGCGAAATTAAAAAGCACAGAGCTTCAACATTTTTGCTATATATTTATTCAGTCTTTAGCAGTAACTCTGAATTTTATATGCAAAAATATGATCTTGATCGCGAGTTTTATTGAGCGAATGGCAACCATATAAAAAAGGTAGGTAAACGGCGACCATGATTCTGTCAGAGTGGCTTATTCGAAATCAAAAAACAAATTTGGATGTTAATTTATAGGTGGATGACTATCGCCGGAAATAGGATTTTTTGAAAATTTTGAAAATTTGATTTTTTATATTTGAAAGCAATCGATTGAACCGTTTTTGAGCAATCATGGTCGCCAGTTTAAAAAATGTAGTATCGAGAAAAACGAATTTGAAAGTTCGGGTGTTATAGCTGTTACGCCGTTGACTGTAAAGCCAAAACTAAGGAACTGTTACATTCAATTTGAGTTTCAGACTTTCAGGACAGCAGTGCCCCTCTGAATATGTGTGCGTATATATGCGTGTGAATAGAATCGGCCTCTGGTACAAATCCGAAGGTACACACTAGCTCTTGTTTTCGGCCCCATCGAGCGGTCTGCCGCACGCTCTGAACACGTTAACTTCTTACTGCTGTAACTTTCCAACGACTTCGAATTTTGGAAAATTACTTTACCAATATATGCTATACATACTCTACATTGGATTCATGCAACAGCAAAAAAATCGATTTTTTGAAACCGTCAGACGGGATGACCCCCTTAAAAAATGTCGAAGTAAAAATGTCCATTCTGATGAGAAGAAAAATATATTCATGAATTTAAAAATATTTAGAGTAATTTTTGTCTTGTTCAAAAAAAACGATTAAAATACACACACTATTAAAATGTTATAGTGCAAGATTTGTTTTTCTTCCAAGTCACACCCTTTTCACGAGTAAACAAACGTTTGCGTCTGGTCTTCAGTCCAATATATGTAGGCATCCACATGGTCGGTATGGAGTTACGTAGGTTATAGGGCTCGGTATTTCCTAAACTTGAACAGAACATAATAGACCGTAAGCCCATGACATAAACGGTGTAATGATAGGGATAAGGACAATTTATCCCTGACAGGTTCGAATTACAATGACGAACGTAAAAATGCGTGACTTACAGGCAGGCTCGGACTGGTCATCTGGAATTTGGGAGATTTCCCGGTGGGCCACGAGCCTTGAGGGCCACCGAGGACATAGCAAAACACAAGAGTGCGGACGATATCCTTTCTGCTCTCTCTGCTAGTTACTTCGGCGTCAGTGCACATGCGCCGGAAAGAAGCGCTATATACATCACACATACACACACACACACAAACACACACCCACACATATATATATATATATATATATATATATCCAATAGTGCCGCCGTAAAAATCGCAATTTTTATGGTTTTTAAGAGGTTTTTTTTCATATTATCCAAATATATCGAATATTAACCGTGATATTTCCATATGTTATAATATTTTTGGATATTATAAAATTCATGATAGAAAAAAAACCTCCTAAAAACCATAAAAATTGCGATTTCGAAGGCGGCAATATTCGTAGCGGCTGACTAGAATATCGAGGTCAGCCTGAGAGTGGGGGAAGCGTCTCGATGAGCTCGAGCAAGGGCCAGGGGAAGCGGTCTTATTCGTAGTGGCCTTATTGATAGCTTCGACTGTATTACATACATATATATATATAGGAAGAGCCTATTCCGGAGTGGTTGGTGGAAGGGCGCACAGTGCTCCTGCCTAAGACGGGCAACTTAGCTGACCCTAAGAATTACAGGCCAATAACTTGTCTGAACACACTGTATAAGATCTTCACAGCCATCCTAAATGATAGGATTCTTCGGACAATTGAACCTGTGTGGCGAGAGATTTATGAACAACGTGGCTCGAAGAAAGGCGTAGCAGGATGTCGGGAGAACCTGCTCATCGATAGATGTGTCTGTAAAGATGCAGCATCCTATCAACGATCTCTATCGATGGCCTGGATAGATTACCGAAAAGCTTTTGATTCAACCACCAATAGACTTATCATCTGTCTGTTGGGAAGCTTGAAGGTTCATCCACACATCGTGAGATGCATAGAGAGATTAATGCCGCTTTGGAAAACCAGATTTACCATCTTATCTGGAAAATATCGTGTGATCACTAACAGTATCACCTTTCAGAGAGGTGTATTTCAGGGCGACACCATGAGCCCTCTCCTCTTTTGCCTCACATTATTGCCACTATCTCTCGCACTTCGCCATTCCGAAGGGTACCTCTGTGGCAAACCTGGAAATCGAAAGCATAAGGTAACTCATGTATTTTACATGGATGATCTTAAGCTCTATGCTAGAAATCAAGAGAAACTACATCTAGCTCTAAGAATTGTCACAGAGTACACTCAAGAGATTGGAATGGAGTTCGGGTTAGAGAAATGCGCCAAGGTTAATTTGAAGAAAGGAAAACTTAACGGCATCCTCGAAGATCCTGAACTCGTTGACAGAAGCGCTATACGACACCTTTGCGCTGGAGAGACCTATACATACCTGGGCGTGCCACAAAGCCGCATTCAGGACGTAACATCTATAAAGGATACTCTCCGATGCAGATACAAACGTCTCCTCCGACAGATATGGTCTTCCGAACTGTCAGCGAGGAACAAAGTATCTGCAACGAACATGCTTGCCGTCCCAGTAGTACTCTATTCATTTGGAGTAGTTCCATGGACGAAGGACGAGCTCAGATCCCTCGACATCGGGTCCCGAAAGGTTATGCACATTAACAAAAGCATGCACCTTAAGTCTTCTGTTCCACGACTTTACATTTCACGCCGTCAAGGTGGTCGTGGAATACTGAATCTTGAATGTCTTCACAACAGGATTATTCTGGGTACAGCACATATTGTCGCAAATGGACAAGATCCTCTTCTTAAAATGGTCAGAAAACACGAAGAAGTAGGCAAAGGGGCGTTTCTTTACAAAGCAGCAGAAGAGGCTGCTGAAACACTCGGCCTTGACTTCAATATCAGGGGTGAGCGAAATGCATCAAATCTTATCCATCTTAAATACTCACTCCTGAAGGCCCGGATTAAGAAAGCACAGGAAAAAAACTTCCGCGAAGAGCTCCTCGACAAGAAGATGCACGGCATCTTCCACAGAAATGTGGAAGATCAGTCGATGTCGTATGAGCTGACGTTTGCTTTCCTTAGATCACCCGGATTGAAGTCGGGCACAGAGGGCTTCATTTTGGCATGTCAAGATGGTGTCATTTCCACTCTTGCATACCGTCGCCACATTTTGAGCCAAGATATTCCCGATGATAGCTGCAGAGCGTGTCATGAACACCCCGAGCATCTAGGACACATACTATCTATTTGTCCAGCTCATGCGGGAACAACCTACATCCAAAGGCACAATGCGGCACTGAGAGTGCTTTATTACCATCTCTGTCACTCTTACGGCATTAGCCCAAATACCTGTCCGCTGAACGCCCCTAGAGAAATAGAGTCAATTGTCGAAAATGAGAAGTGCCGCATATATTGGAACTTCATATTCTCGACAATTGTTTCTGTTGCGCACTCGAGGCCTGACATGGTTCTTCTTGACTTCGAGAAACGAACCATGTTCGTTATCGAATTTTCGGCACCAGCGGACAAAAACGTCACAGCGAAGGAGAAAGAAAAGAAAGAAAGGTATAAAGACCTAATGAGAGAGTTGCGACGGTTATACCCGGAATATTCTGTTAAGCTAATCGTCCTGATCATTGGCGCTCTTGGAGGTGCCAAGGTTTCACTTGTTAATAGCCTGAAAAGCATCCCTGCGTGTCAACAAAATGCTGAGGCACTTGCAGGGAGAATGCAGAAGGCGGTCGTCCTTGGGTCGCTCCGTGTCCTCAGGGTGCACGAGACTTTCGCCGGATCATCGTATTGAATTCGCGCAGACTGTAACCATCCATCTCACGGTCGTGAGACGTGGTTACAACTGAAATTTTACCGCGATTCCGCTGGGAGCGGGTGCAATTTTTCAGATTAGCACCCGCTCCCGGCGAAATCCTGCGGTTGTCCTTATGACAAACTTTTAACTATATATATATATATATATATATATATATATATCAGAACCCCGCTATCACTACATTCCGCTTTCTTCGCTTGTATCAAGTGCCCCAAAAAAAAGGAATAGAGTGACATTAGACATTGTCGTCGTGCAGTTTTTTGTGTGCAGGTCTAGGGTTGTGAGTCCATGAAACGTTTAATTGAAAAATTGAAAGTTTCGCGAAACAATGAAACGTTTCATGGGACCCAATTTTCTGAAACGTTTGTAAGTTTCACAAATACGTATGCGCTTGCGCAGTCATGTTAGGTTGAGGTTAGGTCATTCAACACAGTTAGCGGAACCAAACGTTCAAACTAAATTTAAACTTTCTTAAGCAAATATGTATTTCTATATCAAATATTTATTTAAAATATTGAGAGATATAGCACTTATAAAAATTAAAACATGTTTTTAAAAGAAAACAATTAATAAAAATAAGCCTGATAGTTTAATGAAGTTAGCAGAATGTTATTTTATTTATTTCCATTCGAAGTTTCTACATTTTTATGAAACATTCTTAAAATTAAATATATATTAAATACGAAATTTATTTTCACTTTATTGAAATTAATTTTCAATATTGTTGCAATTCATTAGAAATCGCTTGAGGATCTCTATGAATCAAGAAAAACTAGAAGCTTTTATGCTTTTGGTAAGCGAAAACGATATTTTACTGACAATTTCATTGAAAATAATAATTAATGAGCTCGCAGAAAAGAGTTCAGTGTATAAAAAATTACTTTTAAACTAACATTTCAATTTTATAGTAAATCTTATTTTCACCTATAAAAGAACTAAAAATGTTTTTATTTTATATTATTTATGTAAATCATTATAATTTCATATTTTAAAAAATAAACTGAACTTATACGGTAACTTATAACTTGAAACTTCTGTTTGTTAGATACGAACACTGGAATTATTTGCATTCTCAAATGTGCCAAAGTTTTCATATAAATCTGTATAAATGGGAAGAATTCTGAACACGTGATTATTGTTACTTTCTTTTAACTTTCAACAAAAAGCCGTTCATATATTGAATAACGCACGAGGGGGGTGGGGGGGGGGGGAGTTGGTTTGGTTTGTCAAAAAATTAGTATATTGCTCAATATAGTATAGCTCAACAACGGGGGGGGGGGGGGCAAAAAAGGGCCACCTACCTTAAAAATGCCAAGGCCGCATTGATGTCCCAGTTCGTCCTTGCTTACAGGTCTGAGTGGAAGAGGTGAGCGGCGGCGACCTGGCAAAGGTGCCAATTTTTGTGATTCATTGCTGTGACTCGGATAAGCTTGAAAATTTGTGTACATGTAGAAGATGACATATAAATAGCACCTGCGAATTTTCAGGCACTTTACTGGATGTAAAAGTGCTGTAAGCACCTTCAAAGTTGCCGGAAATTCAGGTAAAATTTCTTGATATTGATTTTACAGGAAAAAGTTTTAAACAAAAGTTGGTCCACTCCGAAAGATGCATATTTTCATTCTCACATCATTTTTTGATAAAAATAATACATTAAGAGAAAATATCGATTAAAGAAGTACAATGACAATCAACAGCTGTTTTTCTGTACTGCAAGTCATTTTTTCGAAAATTGTCAAGAGAAAAAAAATACTACCCTGTAGGTGTACTCCAACATTACTGAGCAATATTTTATTCAAATGTCTATATTTACCAAGTTATGCGCATTTTTCATTCTTTTTCACATTTTTCCTTTCACCTGTTGTATCTTTAGCAATTCAAAAGAAGGTGTTCTCAAAATAAAACCATCGATAGTGTAAGTCTTGTATAACAAATTGGCGTCAACTACTTTCAGGTAAAATAATAACTTATTCTCCTATGAACAATAGTAAACAGAGTCACGTTCTCAGCTTCTAATTATCATAGAAGGTTGTAATAAAGCTGAATATTATTCTAAAAAATTGAATAAAAAAATCGCTTTACTTTCACATTTACATTATTATTTATTGTTGTTAAAGTTTATACTTTTTTTGTTGGAATGTATTCGATCTTCATTACCGTGACGAAAGTCAATTTTCGGGATGCAGCATGGGGTCGTCTCACAGTTTTCGATGGCCATTGTCGTAGGCGTAGATGGTTACACTGCTTGAGACACCCCATGCTGCGTCTGTAAAATTGACTTTCGTCACGGAAATAAAGATCGAATACATTTTAACGGTAGAAGTATAATGTTTAACAACAATAAGTAATATAAATAGAAAGTAAAGCGATTTTGTCATTTAATTCTTTAGAATAATATTCAGCTTTATTACAACCTTCTACGATAATTGGAAGCTGTGAAAGAGACTCTGTTTATTATTGTTTATAGGAGAATAAGTTATTATTTTACCTGAAGGTAGCTGACGCCAATTTGTTACACAAGACTTACACTATTGATATATAGAATTCGTGAAAATAAAACAAGAATTCAATGATAAAATTTGGACAACCACCGCAAAATGCTCCTATTGCAATTCCTGAAAAACAAAATTAAAAAATTTGTTTCTTCGGACAAAAATAAAACACAGGAAAGAACAATGAGAAGGCAACCGACCAAATCCCCTTCCTTCTCTTTTTTATTTCTTTCGTCTTTTTTATTTTCATTATTATCAAATCACAATAAAAAAGTATGCAAAGTATTTACCAACGTTTCGGTGCTCACACAGAACCCTTATCAAGGCAAGAAAAATTAAAACAAGTGGGAACAGCGACCAAGCGACGACGCTTTTCCTTCGATATCTGAAATCTGAATGTGGGTCAATCGGCTAATCCGTTACAACAAACAAGAAATAGGAGAAAGTCAAGACTCGTGAAAACTATATGTAATTAATCAAACTTGAATAACTTTTGTTTAATCAATTTAAATCAGGTTTTAAATTAATAGAGGACTTATTTTTCTTTTTAATATAAAGCATTTACATGAATTCTCTCTTTCTCTCATTACTTTAAATATGCAAAACCTCAACATTATCCCAGTCAAACTCATGGTCAACATCAACAAACCAACTCGTATGTCTAGCAAGAACACTCTTATAACAACGTCCTAATCAAACATTTTTTTTGTGTTCCTCCACCCTAGTATTAAGAAGTCGGACAGTCTGTCCCACGTAAGTCATCTTACAGATCTTGCAAGTGATCTTGTAAACCACATCACCCTTTTCAAATTTATCTAAAGAATCTTTACCAAAAGTTATTATTGAATCCATTTTAAATGGTATACGGAAATAGTATGAATATTAAATTTTTCAAACATGAATCGAATAGTTTTAGAAATTTGACCAAAAAAAGGAAGAACAAAAGTTTTAAAAGAACTATATTCTCTCAATTCCTTCTGATTATCTGTAACTAAAATGTTACTTTGTTTGTTTTTGATTTTTTGTATTCTAATTGTGATTTGTTGCTCAACCAACTTTTTTGGGTAATGATTCAGAAAAAGGATATTCCTAACAATATTCAAATTCTCTTTATGAAATGAAATGTGGGACAAATCTAGAGCTCTGTCAACTAAATTTTTGATTACTGCAATTTTTTTTTTTTTAAAGGATGAGCCGAAAAGAAATTAAAAATTCTACCTGAATATGTATTTTTCCTGTACCAATTGGTAATAATCTTACCATCCTGACCTTTAATTACTTCTACGTCCAAAAAACTGATTTTAATATTTTTCTCTATTTCGTGGGTGAATTGAAGTTTTGGATGAAAACTGTTAAAAGCATCAAAAATTGCCTGTAACTTTAATAGAGGAACACACAACAAGGTGTCATCAACATACCGATAGTAAAAGGGCAAAACAAAATCCAGCTTCTTGAAAGCAAAGACTTCCAAATCTTCCATAACCATTTCTGCCAAAATCGGAGAAATCACTGAACCTATGGGAATACCAAACTTTTGCCTATAAAAAGATCCATTGAATTTAAAATGAGTTGAATTCATAATAAAAACTATCCCTTCAATAAAATCTTTTTGACTTAATCGAGTACATGTCCTTATATTGTCTCATCTATTTAAAATTGCCTGTTAAACTAATTCAAGGGGTATATTTGGGAACATTGCAACAACATGCAAGGAAATCATTATTATATGGTCATCAGGGACAGTTGTTTGAATAATATATTTTTTTAATTCTCAGCCATTTTTAATATTGTATTTAGAAGTGTTAATTGAGTCTTCAAGTATGAAATTAAAGTTTTGTTCTAAAAATATCGTTGGAGTGTAAATAGTTGAAATAACGATTCTCAAAGGATAGCCCTCCTTATGAATCTTTCTCAAACCATAACATCTTGTAAGAACTCTGTCCTCAGTATTTATATCAGTCCATCTTATATCCTTTCCCAAAAGTCCTCTCTTTCTCCAATTGTCCAGCATCTTGAAAGTGTCTCTTATTAATTGTTTTAACGTATTTTCACTCAATAATTCAAAGTTCTCACGATTGGAAAGTAAATCCTCCATATCCCTAATATAATCTGATTTCTTCATACAAACTGTAATATTACCTTTATCAGCATTCATGCGAATTATATCAGGGTTGTTCTTGAAGAAATCTTTTGTTACCTTCAAACCTTCAGGAATTTTACGATCAATACTACTAATGTGCAAACAATTGTTATCAACAAAACTCTTTAACAAATGTAAAACCTTGTTTCGGAAATCTTGTTGATCCAATATTAGAACTTTGTGTATACTTGACTCAACATCTTTGACTATTTCCATCATTATAGAAAGTTTGTTCTCATGCTTTTTATCATTGTTTAAAAATCTTCGATTAAGGAAAATCTGATGTTTTAGAAGATGAATGATTTTATCTTGCTGTAAACATAATTCTAATTCACTTTTAATTTTTGAGATTTTTACTTTCAAAAAATTAGCATGATTTGAAACATCCTTAATCAGTAAATTCAGCATTGATAGTTTGAATTTCTTTAAATTTCTCTTAATTTTTGCTTGATATCACACCATAATTGATCCTTTCTGAAGGCTTCAGGACCGTATGTAACTTTGATCTGATTAAAAAACATAATATTTGAAGGAAAAAGGGGGGGGGGTAGAAATGACCAAGAATCACTTGCAAGATCTGTAAGATGACTTACATGGGACAGACTGGCAGACTTCTGAATAGTAGGGTGGAGGAACACAAAAGTGATGTCCGTTTAGGGTGTTGTTACAAAAATGTTCTTGCTAGACATACGAGATGGTTTGTTGATGTTGACCATGAGTTTGACTGGGATAATGTTGACGTTTTGCATAGTGAAAGTAATGAGAGCAAGAGAAAATTCATGGAAATGCTTTATATTAAAAACCAAAATACGTCCTCTATTAATTTAAAAACTTATTTAGATAGATTGAACAAAAGTTATTCAAGTTTCATTAATTAGATATAGTTTTCATGAGTCTTGACTTTCTCTTATTTCTTGTTTGTTGTGACGGATTAGCCTATTGACCCACATTCAGATCTCAGGTATCGAAGTGATGGCGTCGTCGCTTGGTCGCTGTTCCCACCTGTTTTAATTTTTCTTGCCTTGATAAGGGTGCTGTGTGAGCACCGAAACGTTGGTAAATACTTTGCATGCTTTTTTATTGTGATTTGATAATAATAAAAATAAAAAAAGACGAAAGAAATAAAAAAGAGAAGGAAGGAGATTTGGTTGGTTGCCTTCTTATTTTTCTTTCCTCTTTTTTATTTTTGTCCGAAGAAACAAATTTTTTAATTTTGTTTTTTAGGAATTGCAATAGGAGCATTTCGTGGTGGTTGTCCAAATTTTATTTTGAATTCTTGTTTTATTTTCAGGAATTCTATATATTGACTTGATTTTTGGACGTTAAATGGAATTTTGAATTTGATTTTAGTCTGATTTAGAATTCTTGAATTTCAATTACACTATTGATGTACTAATTTTTAGAACACCTTCTTTTGAATTGCTCAAGATCTTCAAGGGAAGAGTTGTGGTTGAGATTACATAACCTTAAAATCAAAGGCTTCATAGATGAGAAATTGACAATAGTACGTCTCCAGATCGCAGACCCAATGATTACACCATTATAAAAACTCTAAGTTCAAGAAATAATAAGGTTTCTATGCTACCGATATCTCACAATAAGCTTCCACACATTCTATAATGCCGTGACATACCTGACAAATGAAGAAAAGAAGCAGGTAATTAAGAAAGCGCACGAATCCGTTAGAGCTCAGCATTATGGTGAGAAAAGAAGCTATCGAACGAGCAAGAATAATCGGTGAATGGAAGAACATGGAAGAAGAGGTCATTCACTTTATAAAAAGATGCCCAGTCTTCCAGTTTCAAAAAACAACTAGGATCAAAAATCAGAGTGAAGCTATTATCCTCGATACGCCAGTTGACCCCAACCATAAAATAGCTATGGACATTTTCGGGTCATTGCCAACCACTCGTTCGGGAAATAACTATATCCTGTCTATCCAAGACCAACTCACCAAATATCTCATTTTGGTCCCACTTGAAGACGCCGAATCTAAGAGAATAGTTGAAGGACTTTTTGATGATTATATACTATACACGTTTGGGTCCCCTAAAGGTATACTCACCGACCAAGGAGCCAACTTTGTTTCAGAACTTGTCCAAAATTTTGAGAATCTGTGTGGAATCCGAAATATCAAGACTTCCACCTATCATACACAATGTAACGGAAGTCTAGAAAGGTCTCACTGAACCCTGACAGACCTAATAAAAACATGCACGGAGGACAATACAGTTGAATGGGATAAAAAACTAAAAATCGTGACCATGGCTCATAATACTATGAAACATGTAGGAACTGGGTATTCTCCTTTCCAACTCACTGTTGGAAGAGAACCAAACATCCCTTCTATGCTGAGCACAACACTTTCAATAGAGTACTCGGATCTTGTTCAAAAGTGGAAAGATAGGCATGAAAGATATCTTAACAGAGCCAGAGAGAGAATAACGTTGCAAAGAGAAAAGTACAAGAAACAGCAAGATGCAAGGATTATAAAATCAAAAGGAAATTATGTACCCGGAGACCTGGTGAAGCTTATCAACAAAACAACTGTCAACAAGCTCTCTCCCAGTTGGAAAGGGCCCGCGGTTATCTTAGAAGCAATAGAAAATAGCAACTACAAAATCTGTTTTGAGAATGAAACTCTAACCATCCATGCCGACCAACTAATGCCATACTATACGTAATTTCAGATGTTCTATTCAGCAAGTCTTCCTACGCTCCCACCAATCGCGAAACACTCAGTAAATGTAAATCACTTGCCGAATATAAAATTTGTAACCGAAATCAACCCAACTATAGGCTAATAGACACAAATAACTGCGACGCTAGTATTCTTAGGAAATATCAAGACCCTGTAGAATGTAGCTTTCCACCTTTCAAACTACATAGTGAGAGTTATTTATATACCAACTGCGAAAGGTTATATACTTTTACCCAGTAGAAAGCTAACTTTAGATTTTCTTTGCCAAGACTCTACAACCTCGATAGAAATAGATACTAACATTTATATTCAGGGTTCTGGATGTAAAAATATATCAGATAATGTACAACTTTATTTAGAGAAAACATCTGTCGACGAAAAACTTATTGTATTAAACAAGACGTACGAAACACCTAACGATAAGAATTCGCTAGATACGCTAGAGAGCCATCCAATAACTCTACCTCGACCACTAGATGTTAACGTGCTAAAGCAGATGAGTCTCAGCCTAGATGATACGTAAAACTTTTCAAGCAAGATCGCTTCTCATCATAGAATACAGACTTGGAAAGAAAAGGCCTACGATTGGTCACAGTATATAAGATACACTAGCATAGGATTAATCATTTCATTTACCCTGCTCAAATGCGGAGTTTTCGAAAAAATAAAAAACTTCCTCCCTAAGAAGCTATGTTCTATTTACGTGAAACCTCAGGTTCAGGCCAGCCCCATTGTGCATTATAATGCACAACCCGTGAGGTTATAACGGAAGTACCTATACCTGCAAATGTACCACTACGAATTAAAAATAGAAGAGCTAAATTTTAGAGACAAAAATCTGTCTAAATGAGGTGATGTAAGGAACTGATAAGAATTTGGGAAATCTAGTATAGAAGAATGTTGAAAGTCAGGTTTAGTCTGTACTGTCCCCCTATAATAATAGTTGTATCGTCTTGGAAACAATCAGACAAAATAAATAATACCTTCACGGCTAAAATGGTAACAATGTCAACTCATTACCATCACCCTGTTACAGGTACTCATTTCACGAGAACTTTGCTTCACATTAGCTAATGTATTTGCTTCCTCATGGAGAAAGTATTTTTTTTCAATAATAGACAAACCAAAGTCTTCATTTCGCTCAATTTAAAAATAGAAATTTACGAAGAATACAAAATTACAAAATAATACAAAAAAATTTGTAAATACGAAGACAAATTAGACAAATCAAATTTTGTATTCGAAATGATAATTTTTTGAGCTGGAAAAGGGTAGGGAAAAGTTCTGTCGCACCCTATCCCTTTCCCAGCCTTATGATTTCTTTACAAAAATTGTCAAAATTACTCTACTTGAACATTTATGATCAAAAAGTCTTTTCTATTCATGCGTCAACTTTGAATTATGTCGATGAAAAAACATTTTCTGTTTGAAACAGATGACTCAAATATTATAAATGAGCATAGCTTCTTTAATCTTCAATAAAGTGTATTAATATTATGGATCAATCGATTTGCTTCGAATCAAGGAATCTTTTTCGTTCTTGCATCAATTTTGAATTATGTTAGTGAAAAAAGTTTTACTATGGAAAATCGTGTTTTCAAATATTATGCATTACCATAGCTTCCTTACTCTTCAATAAAATGTATTAATGCTATGGGTCAATCGATTCATCTTGAATCAACACAACTTTTCTATTCTCGCATCAACTTTAAATTATGAGAATGAGAAGATTTTTACTGTAAAAATCGATTTTGAAAATATATAAATTGCCATAACTTTCCTATTCTTTAATAAAATTGATTAATATTGTAGGTCAATCGATTCCTCTCGAACCAAGAAATCTTTTATATTGTTGCATCAACTTTCAATTATATTAAAGAAAAATTTTTTACATGCATGCGCAGAATGTTAATGACCAAGCAGCTTTACATACTACGCTTGAAATTCATGGTCTTCCAATGAAGCCAAACGGGGACCTTATGGCCAACGTTGAGTCAATTGCCAGGGCTCTTGATGTACCAATTGCCAAGAATGAAGTTGTCAACCTCTACCGAATCATCAAACCACCATCTCTCACACAACCTACTACCCCTCCGATCATTGAAGTTAAGTTCAGCCGCCGAGAGCTACGAGATCAAATGATAGAGAGACGCAAAGTCAAAAGAAATTTTTCTACATCGAATATTGGATGGACCGGAAATGAGAAACGCTTCATTTATCTTCGTGAGGCCTTAACACCACTCAACCGGAAAATATATGGTATTGCTCTCGGTCTTCGAAGAGACAAAAAAATCAAATATCTTTGGACTTCTGGTGGAAAAATTTTTTGTAGAAAGGAGGACGGTTCGTCGAGAATACACCTTGCAAATCTGCAATCTGTAGACGGACATTAATAGCAACCATGGGCTAAGTCCAATATTTTTTTAACCTTTCTCCAACTAACCTTAGAATTAATTTTAAAGAGGCACTTAAATTTCTTTTTGTCCGACCCCCCTTGAAAACGCGTCATTGCATGCACGTTAAGCAGGCGTGAAGTGGCTACTTCTAGCTCAGTGACGTTTGCACATGCTCACTCCGTCGCCTGGCCAACAAAAACTTTACGCCCGCTACCCATGAAAGTTTACGCCCGCTACACATACGCTGCACTGAGCGGAAATGTTTTAATGATTGAAGTTTTGTTTTTAGGGTTTCATAGCCCCCCCCCCCCCGCGGTGGGGGCAACAGAGCATACCTGGCAATTTTTTTTTAAATAATTTTTTTCCAACAAATCTTTTTCAACAAATTTTTTTTTCCAAACATTTTTTTTTCACAACATTTTTTTTTCAAAATTTTTGTTTTCACAAAATTTTTTTCCAAACATTTTTTTTTAAACTCCACTATATGCAATATAAAATTAGTATTTTTCGTTACCACCTCTGAACAACTTTTTCGGACGGGCGTTGCAAAAAATAGCGTGTGATACACATGCGCCTGTAGGCGTGTGATTGCATCATTCGCCTGCGGCTTATGCTGCAAAATTCACATGCTTGTTTTCAAGGAGGGTAGGACAAAAAGTATAGTGTTTATCAAGGGCGTACGGCTATTTTGCCTCCTTTACGCCCTTGATACACAATGTACTATTATGATATTATTATTGTTTTCTCATTCGATGCCCGTCGGTGAATATATCTTCAATATTTTTCAGATTTTCATACCTTGTATATATGTATCTTCAGATAGCAAACTTGATCTCATATTCAAACTAGTAGCTTTAAATCTTTCTTTTGGTCTTTTTAAGAATAATTGTATAATATTTGGATTAATTGTGTGCCTTGGATACCTTAAATGTTCTCATTTCATCGTAATATTCATAGCTCTCCGGATATCCGTATATCGATTTACGAAATCATGACCACTTTTGTTGAGAATTTGTCTAGAGGCATACGTCACTTTTTTCGACAATGTTTATTATCCCTTTTGTATCTTTTTTATTTGTAGTCATTACCGATTCTCTAATTTGAATTGTAATCATTTAGTTTGGAGTGTGTTGATAATTGTTCTTTGTCTCAGTCAATTTTTACGCGTGCTGCGTGAGTTTTTTATTTTTGAATGGTTTTTTAATGAAATCTTTCTCTTAATATATCCATGGATACCTTGAGCATTTATCATGTGAACGCCCAGTCTCTCCTGGCACATTTTCTAGAATTCAAGCATTTATTCAGTACTTGTTCCTACCATATAATAGCTGTTCCTGAGACTTGGTTAACTCCAAATATACCCTCTAGTCTCGTTACAATTGACAACTATTCGCTCTTTCGAAGAGACAGAGACGAAAGAAGGGGTTGTGGAGTTTGTCTTTTCCTGCATGATAGTCTAAGTGGGACCGTGGTTGATGTGAGTCCAGTAGCTACTCATCCCACAACCGAGTTTCTCTTTGTTGAAGTTGAATCAACTCCTGATGATGTTTTAGTGGGAGTGGTCTATAAACCACCCAATGCCTCCTATCGCAATGAGCTAGAATCGATGATTTTTTCACTTATTCCTAACTTTAATAACATTATACATACTGGAGATTTTAACACTAACTTAAATCTTACTTCCAATCATTCTAAATATCTAACATCCTTGGTATACTCTTCGGGACTCTCGATTGTACCTCATGATTCCACTCATCATACTAACCATTCCAGTACTCGTATTGACTTAATGATCGTGGACGATATTGATAAGGTTGTCTCCTACGAACAACATGCTATTCCTTTTCTCTCTAAGCACGATGTGATTACAATCACCTTTAAATTTTATTTTAATTTAAATTCAAAGTCAACCCAAAGACTAGTGCGGAATCTTTCTAAAATTGATGAACATACATTCCACGAACATCTAATGACGTACGATTGGGAAAAAATATTACTAGATACAGATATAAATAATAAAATCAACGCTCTGACTGATTACCTTGTAACCGCATTCAACAAATTTTTTCCGCTACATGTTCCTAAAAGCTTTGATAAAGCTGTCCCCTGGATTACATCTGAAATTAAAAATCTGATGAGGGGACGTGATGGCAAGCGCCGACTTGCAAAAAGAACAAAAAGCAGTATAATACTAGCTCAATTTCGTTAACTCAGGAACATAGTTCAAACTAAGATTAGAGATCCACTCAATGAATACAATTATAATGAGATTGCACACAGAGACGAAAAAGAGGACATTCGGCATCTCCGTAGACGTTTACACCTAATCAAGCCCAAGCACGAATCTATAGATAGTAATTTTCCGCCTGATGACTTTTTAAAGACTTTGTTTACATTCCCAGTTCCAGACGTAACATCATCATCTTCCACTACCTCTCTTAATTCATCATTTAATGACTTTGACTTCTTTTTCGATGACATCACGCCTGAAATACTTTTTGAAAAAACACTTGAAATCAAATCAAATGCTATTGGGACTGATGGAACATCAATCAAAATGATTAAACTTGCCCTTCCAATTATCTCTCCTATCCTATTGCATATTTATAATGCTTCCCTTCAGGTCGGTATCTTCCCAGATATCTGAAAAAGGCTGTTATTTGCCCAATTCCCAAAATTTCCAAACCTTCTACCCCGAAAGACTTCCGGCCAATTTCTATTTTATGTGCACTCTCTAAACCACTCGAAAAAATTGTTCACTTGCAACTTTCCAGATTGCTTGAATTATCTAAGGCCATTGACCAGATGCAATCAGGTTTTCGTGCTAAACATAGTACTCTTACTGCTTCCCTTAAGGTAACGACGGATCTCAAATTAGCCATGGATAACAGGGAAATCACGATTGTTGTTCTGTTAGATTTTTCAAAGGCTTTTGATATGGTTAACCATGAATTACTCCTACAAAAGTTGAAATCTTTTAACTTGTCAAACTCTATCATCAAATGGTTTCAGTCCTATTTTAATAATCGGTCTCACAGAATTATTAATATGAGTGGTGGGATTTCTGAATGGGGTTAGGTCAAGTGTGGGGTTCCACAGGGCTCAATTCTGGCACCCCTCCTCTTCAATTTGTTCACATCTGACCTTGGAAGTGAACTTCAATATTGCAGCTACCACAAATAGGCTGATGATTTCAAAATTTATTTATCGGGACCAATTTCTACGCTAAGTGGATTACTTGTTCTAGTCCAGGAGGATATTGATCGTGTGATCCTCTGGACCTGGAAGAATGGACTTTCTCTTAACCCGAGCAAAACTCAGGCAATTGTTCTTGGACCTACTTCATCTCCGTCACTTGAAACTTTGGCATCCTTTCCACCACTTCGTATCAAGAATCTCGCTATCCCTTTCTCGGAAGTAGTTAAAGATCTGGGATATTTTTATAACCGTACCTTGTCTGGGAAGGAACAGGTTCAGAGCATTTCGAGGAAAACATACAGTATCCTACAGCAACTATATAAGAATAAGGACTCTTTACCTACCTCTTCACGAATACTTTTGGTTAAGAGTCTAATCCTGCCCCACTTCGACTACGGTTGTTTGGTATACGATGGTTTGTCCGACAATTTAAATTTAAATAACTCCATACAGATATAGGGCTGGTCTGCTTAATGTTGCCAAGAGCAGACGATTCTTTATGGGTAATTTGCTATATACAGAGACCTTCCAGCTCAGTCTAAGCTTTGTGAATGACATAAAATCCTTAAGATTCCTTTTAACAGAACATGTCAGCTTCAAAGACCATTTATAGTAAGAGGTGCCGGTTATGGAATAAAGTTCCATACGATATTAAAAATGCACCTTCCCTGTATCATTCTAAGAATCTTTTTTTCAAATATTTGAACAATACTTCTAATCCAACTTTTGAAATAACTCAGTCTGCCCGTACCTTACTGACATACTGTGTGTCGCCCCCAGTGTATCCTGCGCGCGCTGGTATTCCCTCCACGTCCAAGTGTGTTCCACATGATTTCCGTGTACGTTCGGTTTGCGCTGGGATTTCCCTGACCAAGCGGTAAAACAGGGAGGTCTGTACCTTTTTATATTAGCATTTAATCATCGATCGGCAAGGTAGGGATCTACATTACCATCAGTCGGTAAAACATGGAGGTCAGCAATTTTTTATATTATCATTTTACCATCGGTCGGTAAGGTAGGGATCTGCATTACCATCAGTCGGCAAAACCGGGAGGTATGTCTTTTCTATATTAGCTGTTTACCATCGGTCGCTAAGGTAGAGAGCTACATTACCATCGGTCGGTAAAACAGGGAGGTCGGTAACTTTTTATATTTGTATTTCACCATCGAGCGGTAAGGTAGGGATCTGCATTACCATCAGTCGGTAAAACCGGGAGGTATGTATTTTCTATATTAGCGGTTTACCATCGGTCGGTAAGGTAGAGAGCTACATTTTCATCGGTCGGTAAGACAGGGAGGTCGGTAACTTTTTATATTAGTATTTCATCATCGAGCGGTAAGGTAGGGATCTGCAATACCACCATTCGGTAAAACAGGGAGGTCGGTAATTTTTATATTACCATTTTAGGTCGGTAAGGTAGGAATCTACATTAACATCAGTCGGCAAAACAGGGAGGTCGATGACTTTTTATATTATCATTTCACCATCGGCCGATAAGGTAGGGATATACATTACCATGAGTCGGTAAAGCATGGAGGTCAGCGATGTTTTATATTGCCATTTTACTATCGGTCGGTAAGATAGGGATCTGCATTACCATCAGTAACTGGCAAAGCCTATGGTTCACGCATCAGTCTTATCGCTCAGTGCATGGTCATTTGCGCATACGCAGTGTGAAGTTTCTACCATAATCGGAAGTTACTAATTAGGGTTACTTAAAACTTATAACTAATGAAACTAAGATAAAAATAATTAAATTAAGCTGAAGCTAATTAAACCAAGTTAAAACTAATTAAATTAAGTTCAAATAATTTTACCAAAATAAAATTAATTCATCTAGCTAAGAAATAATTAAACTAAGAAAAAACAATTTTAGATCAAAAAAGTTAACAAGTTGAATAAATAAATAAAAAACTAATTAATTTATTGACTTATTCTACCAGGATAGGGAATTAGGAATAAATACACATAGTTTAATTCGCTAAATATTAATTTTTATTCAACAATAATTTTATACTAGTTTTAACAGATCACATTCATTATAAAAAAAATGCTGACCTAGATTTATAAAAGTATTCACTAATATATTACATGTTTTTGAAGCAATTTCTCAATAATTGCTTGACACACAGGGCTTTGTAGTGAATGGTTACTATTAATATAAAATTTCAGCTCCTGCACAAGATCGTTTGGATCCGTATGAAGCAATATACAATGTTCAAAATAGGATAGCTCCTCCTCATTATCACCATCTTCCTCCTCCTCCTCCTCATTATAATCATTATCCTCCTCCTCCTCATTATCATCATCATCATTACCCACCTCCTCATTATCATCATCATTTCCCTCCTCCTCCTTCTCATTATCATCATTATCCTCCTCCTCGCCATACTCATCCTTCTCCTATAAATAAGACTCCTTGATTGTGACTAGGTCAGCATAGTCTGAGACATCAACGCATCAACATGTTTCGAAAGGAACGAGATATGCTGAGTCAAATAGCAAAAGCTAGTGATGAAATTCGACCTATAGTCACACTACTACAAAAGCTTGTAGATATATCAGATAAATCAATCAAACAAAATAAATTAATGAAAAATAAAATTGAAAAAGATGAATGCGAAGAAGAAGAAAATGAAGAAGAAAATGATAATCTTTCTTTCATGACTGCTGATGGTGATAGTGATGATGGTGATCAGGAGCATGATAAAACAATGATTGAAGAAAATTTTGAACCTATTGATAATCGTGACAAGTTGACAAATACATTTATCGTACTATTAAATAAAAATAGAAAACAATATTTGGATATAGTTTACGGTGTACGAAAAGTCAATGATGGAAAATATATCAAGATTGGTGAAAAATTGTATTGGAAATGTACTGGTTTGTTTGAACTCTTATTTAAACAAAAACCTGATGAAACATATATAAGCCAGTATGATCAAAACGACTATAGAGAAATTCTCATTGCTACAAATGCACATAGGAAGAATTATAGTTCCTCAAAACCCATTCAGTTGAATAATACTCTAAAGTATAAGAATATTATAGCAAAACTTTTTCCACATAATCGATGATCTACAAGTGGAGAATCATTAAAGAAAAATAAAGGATTAAAGAGTTCAATACCTCAATTTTTAATAGCTAGAAAAGATTCAAGGCCAGACTACATTTATTGGGATGGTCCTAACGAGCTGGTTGACCGCCTTCGACTACTCACAGCATCTCAAGCAGCAGGAAATCCAAGTCATAATAATGAAATTATTTCAATTATCGAGGAATTGAGAGAAGCTCAAATCATATATTAAGAGACTGAAGCTCACTGAAGCGTCAGTATTAAAATGAGCATCGACGTGTTCAGACATCCTCTGAATCGAGCTGCGTCCGCAAATCATGGACCTCTTGGTATTGGTTTTAAATTTACCTCTAACGGTAATTACGATATCGGTAAGAAAAGACTCTGTAACGTTTAAAACGCTGAAAACAACTTGATGCTGTTGATTTGAGACTTGTACAGCGTATTGTTCAAAGCGAGATATGAACGCTTTATCAGGTTACGTCATCTATGCGTTCGACTAAACGCATTAGAAGAAGAACACAAAAAAGGAGGTAGTAGTCACAGAGCTGCATAAGCCTGCAAGAAAAAATTACCCACGTCGTTCTGTGATAATGCGTGGTATAGACGAGACATGGCAGGCTGACTTGGTTGAAATGTTACCATATTCTCAAGAGAATAAGATTTTTAAATACCTGCTCACTGTTATCTACAAATTTTCAAAGTATGCCTGGATAGTTCCTGTGAAAAGCAAGAGTGGACATGATGTTACTGAAGCCATGAAATCTATACTTGTACTGGGACGAGTTCCAAAAAACTTGCACACAGATCAAGGAAAAGAGTTTTACAACTCGGAATTTAAAGCTTCAATGCAAAAGTATATCATTAAACTGTATTCAACTTTCAGTAATTTAAAAGCTTCTATTATTGAACGATATAATCGTACACTCAAGAATAAGATGTGGCCACAATTCAGCTTGCAAGGTAACTACAAATGGCTAGATATCTTAGGGGTCGTGCATAAATTACGTAACACTTTTTGGGGGGAGGGGGGGTCTAGCTTAGTGTTACATAATGGTGAAAAACTACAGGGAAAAGTCGGAAAAAGCGTTACATAGGGGGGGGGGGGTCAAAATTGTCGGAAAATTGCGTTACGTAATTTATGCACGACCCCTTACCCAATCTCATATCCAAGTATAACAATACGATACATCGAACAATTGGTATGAAAACAAAAGATGTAACCATCGATGATGAGGAAGAATTGATGCAACGCTTCCAGAAACAAAGACAAATTATTTCGAAACGTCAAAAATTCAAAGTTGGAGACAGAGTTCGAATCAGCAAGTATAAGAACATTTTTGAGAAAGGATATACACCCAACTGGACAACTGAAATATTTACTGTGGATCGGATTATGGCAACTAAGCCAGTAAAGTATAAACTAAAGGACTATCAGGATCAACCTGTCGCTGGAGGCTTTTATAAAGAGGAACTTTTAAAAGTCAAGTATCCACACATTTAACTTGTGGAGAAAGTCATGAAGATACATGGCAATAAAATCTATGTCAAATGGCTTGGGTTCGACAGTTCACACAACAGCTGGATAAATGAAACAGACATGTAATAAAGTTAAACTAACGTTAAACTAACGTTAAAGTAATGTTAAAGTAACGTTAAGTTAACGTTGAAGTAACGTTAGGCTAAAGTTAAAGTAAAGTGAAGCTAACGTTAAAGTAACGTTAAGCTAACGTTAAAGTAACGTTAAGCTAATGTTAAAGTAACGTTAAGCTAACGTTAAAGTAACGTTCAGCTATCGTTAAAGTAACGTTCAGCTATCGTTAAAGTAACGTTAAGCTGACGTTGAAGTAACGTTAAGCTAACGTTAAAGTAACGTTAAAGTAACGTTAAGCTAACGTTAAAGTAACGTTCATCAAAACTTCAGTCTTCCTAAGTTCCACAGCCACTAGATCTTCATGAAAGATTGCTCGGCTGTGGAAATTAGGTCTAGATAAGAGGGCTTCTGCTCCATACCTACCCTCCCACTTTGTCACGAGTTTAACATCTACATGTTTACGCACATTCTCCATTGTCTTACCATACACAGCATTGTTCATGAGTTTGAGCAGGTTTTTCTCAAACTCATTTTTAGCTGCAGCTCTCGTTTCAGTGTTAAAATCTATGTATGATTTTAACCCTGGGGCTTGATTGAATTTAAGAACGCGATGGATTTTAACAAGCTGCAGAGCGTTTGCTAAAACTTATTTCAATTGACGGTAATTTAGAATGTGCTTTCGTTTCGGTAGGAGGGTAGTTAGGAGTTTTTCCTGCTTTGACCCCTGTGGTTTCGAGTGTTCAGGGCAAAAGGGTAAATCACTATGAGTATCATGAAGTTCTTCGGGGTAATCCAAATCTACTTTAAGGATATAGCCAACAGGGGCATCATCGGGAACATTAAAGTTGAAGCTATTGTCAACATTTGATACCCACTCGAAACCACTAAATGGAAGCGCTTGTGCCATAGCCCAACCATAGAGATTGTTGGCGTCAAAATATACTATATAGCTGATCTCATCATTGTGATTGTAAACTTCCATATGGGGATTATTGGCTTTGGCATAACGGTTGGAGCATTGACTAACTCCACCCCTTATACCTAACTCAATATAAAGGTCTTTATCAATGTCAGTGAGGAGTTCAAGCTTTACTCTAGTATATTTCAACATGGCATCCCAGGTCAAACCAGGAGTTGTATAATAATGTGCTGGATCAAGGCTATATGCTTTCAGACACTGATCACGGAAGTTTTCAAAGATATCTGCAAGTAGCAACACATCCGTTTTCATGTACAGATACACATAATCGCCAAGACTTTTGCAATTGAATTCAGACCATACCCGTTGTAGAGTCATTTAATGTGCTATAAAATTTTTTTTAGGCGGTTGTTGCGTTTCTTCGAGCTTTTCCCTAGAGTCAAAGTACTCATAAGGAAAAACTCCTTTCCGCGTTAGCAATTTAATTTTTTCAGCACTTAAATTTGAAAAGACTAGCTACTATTTTGTATTCGTCAAGGTATGATGCTAATTTACCTAGCGAAGAAGCTATAAAGCGGAATGAATCAGTAAAGCGGAATTTGATCTCACTCTCTCTAAGATTTTTCGTGAAGCTAATATACCTCTCTTTATTTAGAGGGAGTAGATCAGTTCGACCTTCAAACTCAGTGGCTACTTCGCGAATAATGAAATGAGCATCATACCCACTCAAATTATGGAAGACAACGGGTATGATTCGAGAATCTTTGTAATTAAGATTACAATCTTTATGAGCAGGCCCTCGGTATTTGCCAGTTAAATGTGAATGGTCACGCACTTTCTTTTGGCCGGGTGCTATACTCTGTTCACAAATGAGACAGGTAGTAGCTTCCCTAAAGGCAGCCTTCTGCTTAGTAGTCAAGTTCTCCATAGGTATGGGGCACATGAATACTGTTTCAGCATTCGTTCTTGAAATAATACAGAGACATCGTTTAAAAAATAACTTATATCTATATGTACCAGATTCGTTATTAAATTAGTTTGTAGTCGACATTGGAATGCTTTCTGGGAATCGGCCCAGTGAAGTCGGGTGGTGATATCGTCTTCTTCGACAGCTTCTCCATGTATAGAACCACCGATTCTCAAATGTTGTTGGGAAATGGAGCTTAGACTGATGACTCGATTAATGATAATATGAAGGCAACTCTGCTTCTCAGATTTCCAGGAAAGCTTCTTCAGTATAGATTTTAAGGTATCTATATTGGCATTGCATTGTCTTACCATGCGGTGAATGTATTCAGTTTCGGAGTCGCCGTCCGGTAAATCTGGAAGTATAGCTACTGCTTCTTCTGTCATGACGACGAGTAACTCACATTCATCCAGGGAGATGGTTCGACTCTGGTTTGTTGGCCTCTGCTGCTGCTGCTGCTGCTGCTGCTGCTGTCGCTGTCTACCTGAAACAAATGATGCCAGTCGACTGTGCTAGCACGCTTCATATCCTCCGATCACTACTCACTCATCACTATCCCACTCCCGACTGTGCTTGGTCAGGGAAATCCCAGCGCAAACCGAACGTACACGCAAATCATGTGAAATTAGTTTGTCGATGCCTCCCAGTTTAAACAATTAACACGTGGACGTGGAGGGAATACCAGCGCGCGCAGGACACACTGGGGGCGACACACAGTATGTCGGTAAGGTATGGGTAGACTGAGAATCGATTCAATGGCCGATAAATGCATTACCGACAGTTGATACATTGATACCAGTGTTGAAAGAAAGTATTGAGTGATGTCATCAGTTATTTACACCCGATTGGTAAGGTAGGCTCCTGATACAGCAACTGAGGCTCCATCTGTGGCTGGAGATGTGGACTATCGACGATTCCTGTTTTACCGACCTATGGTGAAATGATAAAAAAAAAGTTACCTACCTCCCTGTTATACCTCCGATGGTCACGTGACTCCATACCTTACCGATCGATGGTAAAATGATAATATAAAAAGGTACCGGCCTCCATGCTTTACCGAATGATGGTAATGTAGGCCCCTACCTTACCGACATATGGTAAAAATGGTAATATAAACATTACCGACCTCCCTGTTTTACCGAATGATGTTAATGTATCTCCCTACCTTATCGACCAGTGGTAAAATGATAATATAAAAAGTCACCGACTTACCTGTTTTACTGACTGATGTTAAGAAACTGTTTTACCGGTCAATGATCACTCAGCACATAACAGAACCTTATAATGTTAATTTAGCAGGAATCATCGTTACCAACCTAACTTTTGACCGACTGCAGGTAACTTAGCACGGAAATGAGCCCTCCCTTTGTCAGTGGCGCCATCTGTTGGTGTTGGTAACTTAGCACGGAACAGAATCCTCCCTTAGTCGGTGGCGCCATCTGTCGGTGTCGGTAATTTGCGACAGTGGCGCCATCTGTCGACAAGTGGAACCACACCGGCATAGCCCTACCACTAGTTGAAAATTCAAGTTTTTAATTGAAGTATTCATTTACTGAATATTCATCTTTTTCAGTTGAAAAAATAACTATTCATTTGAACATTTATTGCAGGAAATTAATCTTTTCCGTTGAAAAATCGTTTTAGTTAAGAATTCATCTTTGTAGGTTGAAAATTCAGAAATTTTGTTAGAAGTTCAACTATTTTTTTGAAAATTTGGTTTCTTTGTTAAAAATTATTATTTTTCGTTTAAAATTATTTTTTAGATAGAATATTTATGTTTTCTGTGAAAAACTTATCCCTTTTTGTTAAGAATTAATCTGTCTTCTAAAAAAACTGATTATTTGGTTGAAAATTTAACTTTTTCTGATTGAAGTTTAATCTTTTTATTTAAAATTCGATCATTTGGTTGTAAATTCATCAATTTCGCTCAAAATTCAAGTATTTGTTGAAAATTTAATTACTTCACTGAAAATTAAACTCAAATTAGGGTAAAGGCGATAACTCAGTCAAATTTCATCAAATTCTAATCAAAGAGAGATTATTACACGCAGAATTGAATTCACTTTGTTTATATCAACAGCAACAAATTATTGGATTAAAAAAATTGCATTAAATTGTCGTTAAAGTTGGAAGAATATTGAACTTTAAAATATTTTCGATTTTAGCTTTATGATTTTTCACCGTCGTAAAATGAACAATTGCCAAAAATAGTTTTTGACCATAACATCAGATTTTGGGAGCGTATAAGAAATTTCGCATAAGACACATTTTTAGAAAGGCACCTGGAAAAATTCATTTTTGTCCTGGAAAACTTAAAAAAGTCTTGTAATTTTTTGTTTGCAGAAACGCTAGACACCCTGAGTTTGTTTTCAAGTATTTTTCTTACATTCAGTATTTTAACTATGTCTGAGGTCATAAAAGTAGCTTTTATGATTACCAAAATTATTGAATAATTATTTATATGAGTAGTTGGGAACAACTATGGCTCCCCCGACAGCCTACCCCCACTCCACGGTGTTTACCCAGACGTCTGGCGCCGGCCGGCTGGTGCTTGGGCCTCGTCTCGCTACTCGCTCGTGTTTGCTTAAGTCTAGGAATAGCAGATAAGAAATATATAGATAATAGAGGGAATTCCCAGGAAGTGTATACTAATGCAGGATTGCTAGAGATACGGAAAGATTGTATGACGCAATATACTAAAATATGACTTAATGGTTTCTAAAATCTAGACTAATGTTGAAATGAATAATTAAATTTCATGAATCTTTTGATGATTTTAATTGGAAAATAATAAGTAAGATCTCAATTCAATATTAAAAATTTAGTTCTAGTTTATTTCTAATACGGCGAGGATGAGGATAAATGAATGAAACACATATACATTATATAAAGTGTAAAATGTTTTTATTAAAACTATTCAAATACGTAAAATAAAAATATTAATTAAAAATAAGAGTGAGAGAGAGAGAGAGGTCGAATTTACAAATTCTCAGGAAAAATAGACTCGTAAGGTGGAGGTGGATCAAAAGGAAAATCGTCATAAGCGGGTAAAGTTGGGACAGGTCTAGGTTCAGGAACAAATATACTGCGGAATGTGGAAGGAAGTGACTCATCCATGTTTGGTAGGAAAGGTTGTGGTAGAGGAGAGGAAGACCTTACGAGTGAAAATGACGATTGTTGCGTATAGGGGTGCGTCCTAAAGAGACTGCGTCTCTCAGTCCGAACTAGCTGAGCTGGTATCAAACTCGTTGAATTCGACCATTCTACGTCATCATCGTCGTCGGAGATTATGGTCGAACAGTCGCTGATGTCCTCATCGTCGCTCAGACAAGGAGAGTAATGTGTGACGGGAGTCTTATCAGTGCAATCTGTAAAATAAAAAATAAGATTAAAATCGCTATCGTTTATCAATATAATTAATTCATGCATACCTTTTTGAACTCTAGACATATTAATCATAGCACCTTTAGGGTGGTGAATACAGAATATATTAAATAAATAATTTAAAAAATAGCTAAAAATAGTTATATTTAGTCGGATTTATATCCGTAGGGTAAAGAATCATAATTGTATATCCTACGTCTTTTCATGTTCGATACCCTACAGATTTGTGCCTCATTACGAGTTATGACCTGATGGAAACGAGTGGTTCGAATACTGCGAGAGTTAATTCGAATAGCTTCACTTTCGGAGACTACAAGATCTCGAACAGAGTTGAAATTGATTAATTGTGAGTTATCGAAATTTAGTGTGATGCCTTTAGCTTTACATACAGCAGACTCGGTGCCATCTGCCGCACGAACTATATAAGCATAAAATTTCGGCCCACCTGAAACGAAGGAGTGTGTGTAGGCACCTTCACCATAATCTTTTTTCAACTCATTGGTCAAGTCGCCCAAAAGTGAACCTACAGGTGGAGTGTACTCATCAGTGGTTCCACGAGTGACAAATATGCACGAATCTGTGTCATAATATAAGACACGACGATCTAGCTGTTCTAAATATTCGTACAGTTTCAATCGTACCTGAGCAGTGGTGTACGCTGCAATGACTACGTTTGTATTAGGTGCTGGGGTAGGGGCTGCTTCCCTGTACACCCAACAAACGTACAACATGCTTTGATTTGCAGGCATGACATCTTTAACCTCGATTTCTGGGTTAGAGAGGAGACGTAATAATTTCTCTCGCGTGCGTACAATTTCGGTTTGCGATAAATTATTACGTTGCCCAAACTTACCCCAGAAGGAATTAAGACATAGTTTCGCGACAGAACGCAATCCCGGATTCTTTTTAATTTTGTCACGATCAAGCTTAATACCCTCCGCCAACTCATATTGACGAATGTATTCGAGCTTTGAAACTTCATCAATACAGTATGATGGCCAACCACTTGCCTCCTGTTTGATCTTTAAGAACATATTAATATATCCTGCAAAAAGACCTCCGTTGTGCGTGATTGGATCATACTGTACTACGTTATATTGTCATATTTCCGAGATATCGACAATTTTCTAAACCAATTGCACAGCTTTTTTCAACTCGTCGGAAACCCATGTACCTTGCAGCACACGCTGTGACTCATCTTCATGCGAACACTCTCCCTGTTCCAGAGTTTCACAACATGTGCGACAGAGAGAAAACATGAGTTTCTCGTGTAAACGAACCGGCAAAAGAGGATGATAAAGTTTCCGTGGCGGTAAAACTGTACAAAGTACGAAACCTTCGACGTTTGTAAGATCAAAATCAGGACCTGTAAATTTCTTACAATCTTCAGACCCTACATATACGGTTGGGTGACCTACGGGGAATTTTCCGACTTTCGAAATGTACGGATATAGAGAACAAACATCTTTGTACTCGATGATCTCCCCATTTTTCACTTCGTAAAAGCATTTCGTATTCCCTGTACGACCACCGTAAAATGCATCGCGAGGATTTAATACTTTATTAGTTTTTAATATAGGATGGTTATTCAAAAAATCTTTGAGATTTTGGTCCGTATCTTTGAGGCGATTGAACTCACATTCCCATATCTCTGTGAGTTCATAACCGTATCTTTTCATTTTATCCGACCGCGCACGTGTTTTTTCGTATCTGTCATTCGTGGTTTCTCCAGTATTTGTAAGTTTATTATCTCTGTCAATGGGATAACAGAGCTTGCAACCATGCCAGAAACAACCATGAGATTCGAATATGCGACGAGTTCTGGTAGCTTCATCTTCAAAAAAACCATCTACTATAGGGCCTTCTTGAAGACGATGCTCTCGAGCTCTACCAGCGTGACGAATAACAATATCAAGATCGCGCTCCATAGATAACAGCCATTCAACACCAACCCTGGATTGGGTATCACCCCACGTATAGCCACCTCTCGGAATTATCCCAATCATATTATCTCGCAAAAAATGTTTTCGAAAGAATCGATTGCAAGCCGATGCAATCGTAGGGGCCTCTGTAAAAGGACAAACATTTCCACATTCGAAAAATATTTTACGAAACGCAATACATGCACAACGTAAAATATCTACATCGTTCTTACAATACGAAACAAGCTTTTCCCAAAAATTAAATTCATACTCAGGATCACTACTTTTCTCCTAGTACCAATTTAAAAATTCTTTTCGAGCTTTTTTCGACATTGTACCCGGAGAATAAAATTTAATTGCTGGAAGAGGTCCACAATAATTTTTGTTTTCCGGTGTATTAAAGAGATGTGGAAATGTTCCTTTTTTTCGCCTATTCCCTCTAACCCAAACGATGCAGGAAGTGCGCTAGGAGTTAACTGAAAGTAATTTAAACTAACTATAAAGGTTGTGTGATGTACACACATTGAGATAATGTTAGTACCTGATAAAATGAGATCCGGATCTGTTTTTTGACAATTTTCATGTTCTGTTAAATGTTTCAAGATAAACTGCGCTTCAAAACCTTCAGAATTATGTGCTATACAAATTATTTTTTTAAATTTTACTATCGGACGAAGAGCGAAATCTACAAAGCCACGTACGGGATTGTCACCATCAAACACAAATTCGCGAATCAACCCACAGTGTTCACAAGGTTTCTTGATATCCTGTTCAGTGATACACCATGAGCTGACCTGCTGAGCTACGCAGAGATTAACTACATGTTCGTTAACCGAATCGCATCCCTCGACTGTTTTGTTTTGCTGGGTTTCAAAATCGTAAAAGATAAATATGACTGGGCCATTCGTTTTATTTACCACTGAATCGTGACTTATGGGTTTCGTGTAGAAATCATGATTAAATTCACGATTGCATCCACATGTCCTACAATAAGAAAAACCACACTTGTGATTTTTATCCTTTGTTAGGTCGACCAGTCGCGAGCACATATCGAAAATTCGTAATACCTCACAAACACTTTTTACAGAGGAATAAGAATCACTTTTTTTATGATGATTGAAATAATCCTCACTAAAAAAGTGACGCAGGCATTGTTCACACTTACGGCCTGTGATATGTGCTTCATCAGGGTTTTTTTCACATTCCGGTTGCGAAAAACAAGCCCTGCATTTTTGCGAGCATCTATGGCTGGTTATATTTTGGTACCCTTTGTTACAAGGTATACAAAAATTACGATTGGAAGCCGCACCTGGCAAGTTCAAAATTGTATGATAATGACGACTGTCGCTATCATACAATAAATGTACACTGTGCAAAGGGATTTGACCTACCTCCATAAAATACCGTGTGCCATCGAAAAAAGGTGGGTATATGCCATCAGAAAAAGTTTTAAAATCAAAAACGATAATGGCAATTTTTTCGCACATGAGGTATTTTTGAAATTTCTCAAATTTCAAAAAAACCACATCCTTCTGGTGGTATTTCCACAAGCGCATTACGCGTTAGATCTCGTGCTAATACCGTCTGAAGCATGGAATTTTGTCTACGAACAGCATGCCATTTTGCATTTTTTTCCCCATTTCTTAATTGACCCCGTTCCCTATAAATTTTACCCGAAACAATCGCCCGAGGGAGACATAAGTTATCGCGGTTCTCTATCGTTAAAATTGACCTTTTTTTGACTGCTTTACTGGCTAAAATCCCCCTAGCACCACCCGTAGGATTACGTACACAATCAATGGTCATCTTAAAACTATCATCTATCCGACACTCTGCGACACTCTGTGTTACGATGAAAATTAAATTCCAGAGGTCTTCAAAGTGACAATCACGTACGTAACGAAAAGATAACGCTGCGTCGTCTTGTGTAAAACTGTCCGCGATGAATTTGATACCGATAAAATCGAGAGGGGCATAAGGTGTTATTAAATATTGAAAAAGCTCTTTAACCGCAGATTCGAGCCACTCGATAGGGCAAACTGTTTTGTCCGGATTATACCGGAAACGTAACTCTATCTCCGTACCATCTAGATCAAAACGTGGCTAATGTTTTGATCCTTTGCTTGTGATTAAAAATTTAGAATTTTCAGACATTTCACCACCCTGATTTGAAAGACTACTATGATAATTTGTTTCGTGGTCCTCAAGCGTGTGTGCAAGATTTGCTTCATCACCATCATCATCATTATCATCATTATCTGGCTCTTGATGATCATCATTATCATTCAAACGACGTTTTTTCCGTCCTTCCCCTCGTTGAATATGCATTCTCGTAGAGGGATTGACTTCTGCATGCAGAATATATATATACATACATACTTGTCGAATATATGACACGCATAGAAAAGATTAAAAACCCATTCACTTAGTAAAAAATACATACTGCGTTTTTATGTAGAGTATAAACATCAACAATAATCATAACTTTATGAACCAAAACTAAGTTTCATTAATTTCATGTGCTTCCATTAATTTTGAAAATAATAATTATTACAATTAATTATTCATTGTTATTCATTATTATTAATCATGGATTATTATTCATTATTATTGATCATTATTGATTGATATTAATTATTGTTAATTATTACTGATTATTTATTGTGTGTTGCTACTAGCGTTGATCTAGAGAAACTGGTGGTTTGAAGCTGAGAAGGGTGGCTATATCAAAACATCAAAGGTAGGAAATGTAGACAATTTTTGCATTTCGAGAAACCCTATTGGGAATGGCATTCTGACCAATCAGAAGCTTTGCCACACGTCCAAATTTTCCATAGGAACCAAAGTCAGAGTTTACTCTCAAATGATAAAATCTCAAAATATGGGCAAAAGTGTCAGACAACGACCCGGCTGGTGGTTCTCCAAAGAGGTTATATACTCTGCAAATACATGGCAATCTTTATTATGGTCGCCTCGCATAATACAATACAAGTATCATGATCATCACCAAGCTGATCGTCTAGACTGCAGTCTAGCCCGGGTTTGTACAGCAGGTACCTAGAGAGAGACCGATTAACTATTTTGGAATGGAATTCGAGGAGTGCTTGCCATAAATATTTAGACACACAATCTGTGGTAAAGTTTGCACACAAAGGAAAATATCCTAAATGTTTTGCCACAGTTAAATGTTTTGAATTTAAAAAAGATTTCAAAAACGATTCAGTATTATCTAAATAGCTAACAAACATTTACACGTCCGGCACCAGCGAGTCGGTAGAGATTGTCTGCAGAATATCTCAGCTTCACAGTACCGCCACCCTCTCTATTTACCTGTATCACAGTGATATCTAGGAAAAATAATCTCTTTCAATCAATACGTTGAATTATGCTATCCATGGGAAAAATGTCCCCGGCATTGTTCATCAAGCACCTACATGCCAAGGCCTCGTTAACACAGTTATTTGCATTGATGAACGCATCAGAAGTATGGAACGGGTTTCATCGAATGTCAAGCTCCTCAAGGATATTTTCGTGGAAGAGTTGAGTGCTTATTTGTTGGCAGATAAAATACACAGGCCATCCAGTGAATGCGTGCGGCAAATTGTGAATGTTAAATTTGAGTACTTTCAGCAGCAACTAAAGACCAAATTACCGTCGGAGTTTGTGAATTCACATTTTGAAATTGTATTTGGCGAAATACCATGTATTTTAAATACTCAAATTACAAACGAGGTGAAAGATAATCTGTGTAAAATGTTAAAAAAGGACTGATGACAGTCAAAAAGTTCTTTCGTACGTTCTGTCCACATATTTAATTTAAATATGTCTGTCATATGTTTATAATAATACTCTGTAGAAAAACATTTTTTCATGTTTAAACAATAACTCGGGCAAAATTTCAACGATAAATTGTATGATTTTCAATGTTCAAAAATGTGAGTCTTCATTTAATATTACCAATCACAAGTATGTGTATACGTGTATATCTCTCTTTGTGTGCATGTGTGTGTGTATGTAGTAGTATGTAAGAGAGCATATGTATACATTTTAAATGGATACATAACAAGAGTTTATTATACAAATTTTGAAACTGTTATCTGCAACCATTTTTCTGAAACTGAAATAAAAATTCTTTCATCTAATATGATATTCTTTTATTTTCCTAAACCCTCCTTGCGTGCGATAGTATATGAGATTAAGATCCCAACTCAGGTAAGATAAGATAGCATCTTACGATGGGAACTCGAGAGCACGCTGTAAAGGCTTTTAGTTGTTCAAATTGAAAAGTGTTCGACTGATTAAAACCACCATAAACTCTACGCTCACTTCTCTCCATCTTACTCTTATTTTCGTGAGATATTTAGTGTTTGAGGCAAATAGCAATTATATTTTCACAGCATCGGCCGGCGCGGGTGGCCAAACGCGTGAGATCGCTTAAAAAGCCTGGTCCGTGCGCGGAACCGGAAAAGCTTATACAGGGTGTCCCAGACTCAAGTTCCGGACTTATATAGCCATATAAAAATTAAAAAAATAAATAGAAAATTCCTTTTCCAGAAATCAGTTGAAGTTTTAGTTTTTCAGTTCTAAAACATTTAAGCTGGACCAATCAGGAGCGCCGTATAAACAGCCGTGTGTACGTGAACGAGATTTCAATGCAGTGTTATCGAGGCGAGCGCAGAGGTGGGGATAGCGACAGGAGAACACTAAGTTGGAAGCCCGTTCACGCACACACGGCTATTTATACAGCGCTCCTGATTGGTCCAGCTTAAATGTTTTATAACTAAAAAAGTAAAACTTCAACTGATTTTTGGAAAAGGAATTTTCTATTTATTTTTTAAATTTTTATATGGCTATATAAGTCCGGACACTTGAGTCTGGGACACCCTGTATAGGTTCGCGGAGTGGAACCGAAAAAAGCTTATATAGGTTCCACACCGGCCACGCTTACAAGCTAATTAGTTTTCAGAAAATACTTTTTGAAGTATCAATTTCAAATAATAACATTAATTCATTAATTAATAATTTAGTTTGATTTATTTTTAAGTTAGTTTATCAATTAAAACTTGAAACATTAATTTATTTTTAATTTTTATTTTTATTAATTTTTAATTAATTAATTGAATAATGAAAAATAATTTTTAAGTTTAATTAGGTTTTCAGTCTCATTTTTAGTTTAATTTCAATCAATTTATTAATTGACAGTTCAATTAATAATTTAATTATTAACTTATTAATTATGTTATTTTACTATAAATGATGAACTGTAGTAAATTATATATCAGTATAGAAAATGGACCCTCGTTGACAATATCCTTTCACTGCTATGGTTTGCGGACCAAGCGGATGCGGGAAAACTTGTTTTTGTCAAAAAATCTTAGGCTACATCGATGTCATGTGTGATACACATTTTGAACGTATTTCTTTTTACTATTCAGAATGGCAGTCGGGTTATTCTGAGTACGGCAAAACCACAGAATTTAGAGAAGGATTACCGCAACCAGGTGATTATTCTAACGATAATGACCGTCCTAAGCTCAGAATTATCGATGATCTTATGCGTGAATCTTCAAACAATACAATCGTAGATCTTTTCACTAAAGGTAGTCACCACAAAAATCTTAGTGTTATCTTTATCTCGCAAAATTTATCTCATCAGGGACATGGACAAAGGGATATATCACTGAATACGAATTATATCGTTGTTTTAAAAATCCTCGAGACCGAGCTCAATTTCAACATCTTGCACGTCAAATATATCCAGAAAATCCTCGTTTTTTACAGGAGGCTTATCAGGACGCGACATCTAAACCTCACGGTTACCTTCTTCTCGATTTAAAACAGTCTGCACCCGATAATTGTCGTTTTAGAACAAATATTTTTCCAATTGATGGGTTTTCATATGTGTACATACCTGTTGAAAATATAAAAGTAGGTGCTCGAGTTGATCAGATACCAGTTGTACGTCTGTAATGACGTCGAGTGCACGTAAACACATTGGTGAAAAAAACACAGCAGCATTGCATGCACTCTGCCGCCTCGATCGTAATCAACGAAAATCGATTCTGAGCACAGCTAATGCAAAACTAGTGAAATATATATATATCCGAGTGCGCTTTAAATATTTTGGCAGGAAATATACCTTTGAAAACACATGAAAAAAACAAGTTAAAAAAGCATAAACATACTTTAAGAAAATTGGCAGCATCGAAGGGTACTTGGAAAAATAAAAAACGCTTCATCATTCAGAAGGGTGGATTTTTACCGTTATTAATCGCACCGGTTATCGGTAGTCTGCTCTCAAATATTTTCAGCTCAGCTAATTCACGAGAGTAAGAATCCCTTTTCAATTTAATTAAAAATTATGGAACATTCGAGAAAGATGGTTTTGGTGCCGAGCGAGCAGGTCGAAAAGTTTCTACAACAAGGTTTCGGCTCAGAGACTAATAAGACTGGAAATACAAAAGCGCACGCTTCTTCGATGAATCCCGTAGATAATATCTTCTCTAGTTCTAACTACGAAGCTACCAATCTCAAGAATACGACCCAAACTCCTGGTAATATTATGACCAGACTCGATGCTGAAATGAGTCAAATATTAAATTCATCATTCTTGAAAGATGAGCGTGAAAAATGGAAAATGTATCAAAAATTTTTACAAAAATTTTTATTTTTCACCCAGGAAACATGGAAGCATAAAAACCCGAATAAAGAGCAGGATAATCAAAGAGATAAAAAAATAGGTTTTGCGAATGATAGTAATGATAATGATGATGATGAGGGGGAAGATTATTTTAAAAATATTGATAATATTATTGCAACTATTCCAAAAACTTTTAAAAATAAAGGAATTACTCTAATCCAACGACTTTGTGAACCAGATTTACGAAAACGTGTGAAATGGGATTCACATGGTTCTCTCTTTATAGATGGTGAATCTATAAAAAATGCAAATATTAGTGATCTAGTAAACGATGCATTAAGGTTGAGAAAAAAGGTGAAACCGGCGGGGCGAGGCCAGTTTGCCATGATCCTTCGTGAAATCGGCATGTCTAGAGAGATTGCCGGAAATGAAGAATACTGGAAAGAAAATATGATCTCTCCGAGAGAGACAGGTAGTCGGCGTAGTCCCGAACAATCGTCTAGCCTTTATGACTCACCAATGACAAAAGACGACGAAGGCAGTGTTATTGGTAACGATCTATACACAAGTAAAACTGAAACTCCAGGTAGAAGTAGGAAGCGAGCAACACCTGGCAGTACAGGATCGGTTAAATCTCAAGGGAGGAAGAGAAGTAGTAATCAGTGGAAAACTTTGTGTCTAAAACCATGAAATTGTTAGAAGAAATTTATGTTGACCCATCCCATGAAGCCTCTTACGCTGGTATTGAGAAACTCGCAAAATCTGTGCGTGGAAGAATCTCACGTGCAAAAGTGGTTGAGTGGTTAAAATCTCAAGATTCATATAATCTACACGTACCTATTCATCGACGTTTCAAATGAATAAATTACGATATATCAAATATAGATGATTTATGGGAAACAGATTTAGTTGATTTGAAGCATTTAAAAGATTCAAACGATGGATACTTGTATCTACTGGTGGTGATTGACGTGTTGAGTAAATACGTTTGGGTTGAGCCTCTTGAAGATAAATCTATGAATGAAGTGAGAAGGGCTTTTTAATGTATTCTCGAGAAAAGTGAAAAGCGATCTCCCATCTGCCTTCAGAGTGATAGAGGAAAAGAATTTCTCGGTGTAGGTTTTCAAAATTTTTTATCAAAACGGGGTATAAAATTTCGTGCTGTACGTGATCCAAATGTTAAGGCTGCTGTAGTCGAATGATTTAATCGCACACTAAAAGAACGTATGTGGCGTTATTTTACTCATAGTAATACTCATCGTTACATTGATGTTTTGCAACAACTTGTACAGAGCTATAATAACGCACGACATTCAAGTATAGGAATGCGACCATTAGAGGTGACTTTGGAAAACGCAGCACACGCCCGATTAAATATTCAAAGAAAGTACGGTAGAAAAGCCTTGCGTGGCAAAAAGCCTAAATATAAGGTATCTGATTACGTACGAATCAGTAGAGAGAAAGGCGTCTTTGCGAAAGGTTATGAAGCTGGATGGACCGAAGAGATTTTTAAGATAAAGCAAGTAATAACGGGTCGTAGACAAATCCCATACGTTTACGAGTTACAAACAAGATGTGGCTGGTGAGAATATAGACGGAGTTTTTTACGAGAGAGTACTGTCGGGTGTGAAGAAAGATACTGATATCAATGAGACAGAATTTATAATTGAACGAGTGATACGTAGTAAGGGGAAAGGTTCCAAAAAACAGTTACTTATCAAGTGGATGGGATATTCTGATAAATTCAATTCTTGGATACATGCACGTGATTTGAAAAATTTACAATGAATAACAATCAATTTAACCTAATTTTACCGAGAAATAGCAGTATGAAGTATTTTCCACATAATACTACGACTCGCTTTACCACACAATTGCCGCACGAAATTCGTTTACAGGGTAGTTGGGTTGTTGGTCTTACAGAAATTCAATTCCCAAGAACATTTCTTCATGTAAGACACAATCTGGCTGATCAAATGGAAAATCGCATAGCTCTAATGACGAATAATGTGTCAAGTAGTAGTAGTAGTAGTAGTAGTAGTAGTAGTAGTAGTAGTATCGTTGAAGAGAAAAATGAAGAAAATTATGAGAGAAAAATGAAAGAAGCGAAAATTGACGGTGAAGATTTGATGAAGATGACAATGCTATTAGAGATAAATACACAGCAGGTACGTTGACTGGTAAATGGTTAAGCCCTATTGTCTCCGAGTTTCGACCTGGTGTGTACCCACAGGTGAACGATCTCGTCCGAGCGATAAACCAGACCCCGATTGCTCAAGAACACGTAGGCTTAGTTTTCCAAAAAAGACAAAGATTGCTGTGTCAGAGTTGAAAAAATGTGTCAAGAGGATTGTGATATGAAAGGTTTTCATTTTCTTGCAATAAGTGAAAAAGTATCTCGAATACTTGGATTTGAACCACAACAATTAATATCAGATAATTCTCATTATGCTAATCACCCTCCAAGTCTAGCTCGTAGTTTACCTGAGAAAATGTTTGTTTATTGCGATATTTGCGAACCTCATATTACAGGCGATGTACAAACACCGCTTTTACGTATTATTCCTGTTGACACTCGAAACTACATTTTTGCATCCACGCAAGTTACTCAGTTTTCCTCTCCGAATTTCATTTCTCTTCTTCATACTCAATTTCGCACGATAGAAATAGATATAAGAGATCATGCTGGACTTCCTATACCATTCGAGTTTGGCACTCTGACAGTGACACTTCTATTTAAAAAAATTGATCAGAGAAGGGAAGAAGAAGAAGTAAAAATTATACAATCTAGTAATAATGAGTTATTACGTAGATTACTACACAACACAAGTCGGTGGAGGGGGAATATCAAAAGTTTATGTCGGATCGTCCTATCAGAGAGGTCATGGAATCGGAAGCTTTCTAGGTGGGCTTTTTCGACGTGTATTGCCGATATTAGCGCAAGGTGCATGTACAGTTGGAAAGAAGGCCCTTCGAACAGGTGTTAATGTTTTAAATGATGTCGATAGGAAAGTACCACTCAAGCAGGCATTCGACTCTCGCATTAATGAATCTGGTCGAAAATTAAAAAGAAAAGCTTTTGATAAAATTGATAATCTTATGAATGGATCAGGTTATAAATTTCATGTAAAAAAATTCGGACCTCAGTTGCCCGGAGTTCGTGGTCTTGAGAGTGTCACAGAGCTTAGAAAAGGAATTAAATGGAAAAAAAAAGTTGAGATAGTTAGTACAACACGTAAATCAAAGAAGAAGAAGAAGAAAGGGGTGGAAAATACGAAATCTAACAAAAGAATCAATAGTAGTAACAAAAAGAAAAATAAGATAACACAGAAGAAAGCGAAGGAAAACATCGTTCAATTTTTGACATTTTTGGCGGCTAATAAGTAGATTATTATATGATGTCATTTTTACACTCACATTCTAGCGAGTGTTTAAAAAATGAATGAGATCGTTTTTCTCTACCACCTACTCAGACATCTATTGAGAGTTCACAATGCGTCCACGACAAGCCCGTTTCATCGCTGACCGACGATTCACCGATAGAGTTTGTCATTCCAGGCCACGACGAAGAATACATAGATCTCGCTCATACAATGCTCAGTATACGCGTCAAGCTGGAAGCACCGACAGAAACTTCTGCAAATGCAGCCGATCTGAAAAATGTAACCGTGATAAACAATTTACTTCATTCGATGTTCAATCAGGTGGACGTATATTTCAATCAAAAACTCGTTTCTCCTCCAAACAACGCATACGCGTACAGAGCCTACCAGGAAACATTGCTCAATTATGGACCAGCTGCAAAAAAGAGCCATCTGACTTCCGCTCTCTGGTGTGTAGATACTGCAGGAAAAATGGAAGATTTGTCCAGCGAAGATACAGGCATCGATACCCGTCGAGATTATTTTTGTGCAGGCAAAACAATAGATCTAATCGGTCATCTGCATTGCGACATTTTCAATCAAAACAAATTTCTTCTCAACGGAGTCGAGATGCGTCTTCGACTCGTACGCACAAAAGATCCTTTTTGCCAAATGGATCCTGTCAAGACATGCAGTTTACACATTTTGGAAGCGTCCCTCCTTGTTCGTCGTTCAAAAATAATTCCCGGAATTTTACTAGCACACGCAAAAGCTCTAGCACAAGGAACAGCAAAATATCCGATAACAAGAGTGGAGGTAAAAGCGCTTACTTTACACGGCGGTATTCACGGAGAAACTCTTGATAATGCTATTCTCGGACAGCTGCCTAAAAGAATAATCATCGGTTTCGTAGAGAACAGAACTTTCAATGGGAATAGAGCACCTAATCCATTTAACTTTCAAAATTACAAGATTAGTTTCTTATCTTTTTACGTCGATGGTACACAAATACCTTCAAAACCTCTGCAGCCGGATTTTTCGAAAAATAAACTTTACGTTGATGCTTATCAGTCTCTTTTCTCTGGCACTGGTATTCACTTTCTTAATGAGGGTAATGACATTGATAGAAGCGATTACCCGGGAGGATTCTGCCTGTTTGCTTTTGATCTTACCCCTGATCTTTCTGCAAATTGTTATTCTCACTGGAATCTCGTAAAACATGGAAGTCTAAGAATAGAGGTGCGTTTTGAAGAACCACTTGTCAACACAGTAAATTGTATCGTATATGCAGAATATGATAACGTTTTGGAAATTGACGCGTCTAGACAAGTTATTGTTGATTTTGGAGGATAATAAATCATTTTTATTGTCGCCGCCGTCTTCATTTCTCGGAATTTTACATATCTGATATTCTAATGTACACCTGTGTTTACTTAGGACAGGTTTGGACAGGAAATGAGTACTTTTTATACTTACGGTGTTATCTCTCAAAACGCAGCTATGTAAACATTGTACAATGGTGTGAAAATTTGTCACTATGCGTTATCATATATACGTCTTTTTTTTGGAACTCAGGGACCATCTTTCATTTCTTCAAAAGTAGCCTTACAAGTCAGTTGTTTCGTTACGTAGTTACTCGTTTGTGCGCGACACACAACTCTTTGTCACCGCCGTCTTCTTCAAACGCATTATCAGCAAGACTTTAATCGTGCGAACAATATTATGGACTACGTGATTGATATTCAAGGTTTTCGCGATCTTGAAAATAAATTTATTGCAAAAGAAGTGGCCGTCATCGCAGTGGATCATAACTTTATCGGACATTGGATAGCAGCACCACCTTACCCTTTCTCGGATCTCTGTAGCGATGCGAAACAACAAAATAACTGGCTCACCTGTTATTTTCATGGAATCGAGTGGTTTGAGGGAGATACTCCTATGAATTTTCTACATTCGAATCTTCGTGATGTCGCAAAATCAGCTGGTCAAATCTATACCCGTGGCCGGGAGAAAGCTGCGCTCTTGCAAAATATTATGAGTAGACAGATTATTAATCTGGAGGAATTAATCTCTCCAACTTTTCAAAATCTGGAAACCAGTAAAGATTACTGTTTTCATCACGGTGTGAAAAAAGGAACATTTTTTACATGTGCTGTCAATAACGCAACTAAACTGAAAATCTAGCTTAAAAGTCAAACACGAGAAGATATATTACTCCGAGGTATCACACGTCAGAGTACACTGAAAAAAAAGTCTGTTTTAAAATTGAAAATTATGAGACGGCGGTGAAATCGAGTGCGCTCGCTGACAACATACCAATTTCTGTTAAAAAAATCAATCAAACTTCGAGTGAGGTAAATAACCCTTTAACAGATTTGCCTCGAGTTGGTAGTCCTGAAAATAGAGATGGACAGCCTTCAGATTCTTCGAGCACTTCAAGCAATACCACGACATACGACTGGTGTATTCCCTGCGGATTGGATACCAAAGGTGTAGATGAGACCGGCTGCTTTGATTTTCAACACTGATCCACACAATAAAAACGGATCGGATTGGGTTGCGGTTTATATCGACCGAAATGGCCACGGAACGTACTTTGACAGCTACGGCCTACCGCCTCTTATTCCTCAACATCTTTATCGTCTGCGAGGAAACTGTACCCTATTCCGATGGAACACAGCAGAGTTACAAAGTTCCTCTTCGGACGTGTGTGGTCAGTTTTGTATTATGTGCTTGTATCATATGTGCAGTGGTGTTTCTTTGCGTGAATTTACCCGGCTTTTTAGCAAAAATATGGTAGAAAATGATCAAATTGCTGCGAATTTTTATAAAGTGATTTTAAAAAAATATAAAATTAAGCCGAGCTTTTTGCGCAAATCTGAAGACAGGTTTCAAGGTGGAGATTATAACAATGGGGCTATCAATACACATCTTGAATCCTGTGTTCAATCTTGCTCTTCACAACTTGCTACTTTATATCTCACATAGTATACTTACATTTAATACAGCAAACTACGTGTTACTTTAAAAGTTTATCAAATATATTTTTGCGATGTGTGTTTATTATTATCTATAAGTATTCAAGTATCTCTCTCTCTTTTTTCATACTGCGTCACTTGTATGTCTCTACTTTTAACTCTCATTGGAAATTCTTTTTTGGAAGGAAGAAAAGCGTCTTTGTGTGTGTGTGTGTTTGATTTTATTGAATGAAATAAAATGATATCCCTGTCTACGATGTGTAATAATCATAATCGTCATAATATTCCATAGTTTTAAGTATATGTATCTTCTAGACGTAAACTATTTTAATTTTCAACTTATCATAAACCCGTTTTACTAGTTTTAATTAGATGTAATTTTTCTTGAAAACTTTGTGAATGAATCTATTTCAATAGATTTGAACATAACCCTAATCTATTCATTTATCTTCCTCTTCTTTTAGAAAATAAGTTTTATCATTCAACTTTGAAGTATAATAATTAATTAATTAATTAATTATTTAATCGATTAAATTAATTAATCAAATTGATAATTCAATTATTATTATTATTTATTATTATTTATTATTATTCATTATTTATTTATTAATTATTCATTATTATTATTATTATTATTATTAACCAATCAATCAAATAGAATCATAGAAGTTAATTATTCCTTCCAGCACTAGTCTTGAATCTAAGAAGCCATAAGTACAGCTTTAAATATGGCGCCATACAGTCTACGAAACTCCATTCACGCTACAGAAGTATACAAATCACTGAAATTTCATATTTTGTCTATCTACTACTTATCTTCCAGTCCTAGACATTAAGCAAACACAAGCGTCGAGCGAGGCAAGGCCCAACCACCAGCCAACCGGCGCCAGACGTCTGGGTCAACACCGAGGAGTGGGGGTAGGCTGTCGGGGGAGCCATAGTTGTTCCCAACTACTTACATGTGCAATTTTCCGAAATTTATTTTTTTGTTTAATGTGTTGCCAATACATTATTTCTCACGTGGATTGTATAGAGAAGAGAAAATATTTGTCAATTTTCTATATTTCCCTGCAGATGAGCAGGTAGGCCGAGTAACGGGAACTAAAACGAAACGAGAGTGTGCAATAAAAGTGGTTAGATGGTCTGTCTCTCTCGTTGCTAAGTTTCTCTTTCTAACAGGTCAAGAACTTTTGTACATAATTTTTGTTTGTACTTATATTCACCAGAGGGCACTAGACTGTATTTCTGAGTTTTTATAGATGTCGATGCAGTAATTTATGTGCGCAGTCAAACCTACCGTTTCCCCTTAAAGCTCCTTCGGCTTTAACGAACACATTCTCATCGCGTATCTCATGCTTCGCACTCGATTTTGTCCACAGTGCGAACTCTTCTACATTATGTTCAACACTATTATATCAAATTTATATTACATTTATTTATGTGCCTCGGCTTGGGATTTCTTATTCAGATCTTGCAAAATAAATTACAAATTTTATTTATCATGCCAGGCGGAAATATTATATATAGTTTATATATAATGTGAAGTATTATATATAATATTCATTTGTTTTATATAAAAAATATATAAAACAAACGAATATTATATATAATACTTCACACTATATATAAAATATATATAATATTTCCGCATGATTACTTTAATATTTGTTCCTCAGTTTGCATTCAATTTTATTCTCAGCTACCCTGAAAAATGTATAATTTCAATCAATTTATATTATTACAATACATAATATGCAATAGAATTGAAACCGGCGTATTTTCATTGATTTGTTTTCATAATTTAAAAAAGTGTGCATCCTATACAAAAATAATTATTATACATTTTATTAGAACTTGTTTCGTTTTTCCATATATTTAATTTGTTTATTTTCAATGTTATTCTTCACTATTTGAACAACAAATGAGCATCCTACCGTAAAATGATTCTAAGAAAATTTTTAGATATAATTTAGGCCCCCACCAATGCGGAAACAATTGCAAATTTTCCATGCACACGCTTCTCCATCGGCTCCTACTTCGACGAACTTTTTCTTTTTTTTTTCTTTTAGAAGCCAGTCCCTGGTCACCGCTTAAGGGCCCCCGCATTCTGACTGGCCCTGGGGCCCTCGCAACCCTAATGTGATTTTTCACGATTAAACCAAAAATTACACGTCCTATCGAAAAATGATCAATGACAAATTCGTATTTCCTTTTGGGATGAACAAATTTGGTCTGTTTATTTTTTTCTTAGCTTGTGTGCTTTGTTCAAAAATTTAATTTTTTTATTCTTAATGCTGTTTTTTAGGAATTTAAACAAATATACGCGTCCTATCAAAAAGTGATCATTAACAAATTTGTCGATCTTTTTTGAATGCACAATCTTTGTCTATTCATATCTTTTCATATCTTGTATAGTTTGACCATAAAATAGAATTTTGGATTTTTCATTATTTTTTTGTGTGATCTTTAATTTGAATTTTCGATTTTTCAAGAAAATTCAAAAATTGTTATGACGATGTTTCAGGATGTTCAAATAGCAATGTTTTTCTGCTCTTGACTTTTTTTCATATCGTGCGTTTTTTGGTTTGAAATTTTCATTTTCGTTGGTTTTTTTTTAATTTTGTAAATGCTATAACTCTGGCAATTTGTTTTTTTACCGAAAAAGTCATTGGATAAATTGTTCGTATGTGTAGGACATATTTTGACTACCAAAAAAATAAATATTGCATGAAATGCTGATTCTTAATGGATAAGCATAATAAGCTTTTTACTATACAAAACATCTTTCATTCAGATTTCTTATGGCAAAAACTACTTAGAGTTTATTTATTTTTATAAGTAATTTGAAAAGAGCAATAAGCATGTATTTTGCAATAAGAATAACTTACTTTAAACTCAAAGTAGAATATTTAAAAATAATCTAAATCATTTTTGTTTACGGAAAGTAGTGCGAATTCTTCATAATGTTCCTAAATTCTATATACAAGGTGTCTCAGACTCATGTGTCCGGACTTATATAGCCGTTAAAAAAAAATAATAAATAGAAAATTCCTTTTCCAAAAATCAGTTCAAGTTTTCGTTTTTGAGTTATAAATTGTATAAGCTGGACCAATCAGGGGCGCCGTATAAACAGCCGTGTGTGCGTGAACGGGATTTCAACGCAGTGTAATGGAAGCGAGCGCAGAGGTGGGGTTAGCGGCGGGAGAACACTATGTTAGAATCCCGTTCACGCACACACGGCTGTTTATACGCCGCTCCTGATTGGATCAGCTTAAATATTTTATAATCAAAAAACTAAAACTTCAAATGATTTTTGGAAAAGGAATTTTAGATTTATTTTTATACGGCCAGATAAGTCCGGACACTTGAGTCTGGGACTCCCTGTATAAAGACTTCGCAATTAGTTAATCGCGCGCTACGCGCGTGGCTCGCATCGCACGCAAGTTTGAGCGCACCTACATTGCGCGCCTGTTGATTCTCGTGCTTCGCGTGAAATGATATATTGATCTCGCGCTTCACGCTCGATAATTTATGCTGTAACGTGGTGGCTTGCCACTCGTTGCTGATCCTCCCCCCAGACCTAACAATCAGTACAAAAATATTCACGGCCGGCACTGACTCGAAATGATTTAATTGAGGAATGAGAATGAGAGAATCTGTATTGTAGGCATGAATGGAAAAGAGGTTGGATAGGTCAGGGATTAGGTATAGTTAGTTAGTTACTTTTATTCTTTTTTAGATAAATGTACATTTGAACCAGGTCAGTTTAGAAACCGAG
>CAKNXH010059058.1:123259-148085 GCA_932178445.1 Andricus quercusramuli
ATAGGATAAAACCACTACTCACGACGTACCGTACTATATTCTTTCCGACAGACGCCAAAAACAAACTGGCGCAGCCATCTTGCCAAAAGTATCGAGCCGGCTTACCACCAGGGGGACACCCAACTGGATGCCCAACCGGGGAACAACCGGATGCAGAGAAAGAGGGCGGGACTGATGGAATTGGGGAGACCGAGAGCAGCGGAACGCTCGACAGACCAGTGTCGGCCGTCGACGGGATACTTTATTATCGAATATTTACCTTTGCCACGGAGCAAGAGAAGGAGGATTTGTCAGATTTTGGTGTTTGAATAAACCCACTATTTAAAGTGTTTGTTTTTAAAAAGGAGAGTGTCATGATGTTTTCTCGCCCCCACTAATCCCTCTACCCTTCTGGCCAGGGACCTTTTATTTTGAGTTTACAGTTTAACATTTAATTGCTTTCTTTTGAATGACGCTATAAGAGCGTCTGGCGCCTACAAGGTAGGTGATGTAAATTAGTTAAGTTGCATTACCTAGGACGCCGGTTTGTCCACTAATTTCCCTTTTTGTCGCTTACGAATGAAATTAGTGTTACAAATTGGCGCCCAACGTGGGGCCAGAAAGCATCATGACCGTAAAATAAAGCGCCTGAACTGAAGCGACCCAGCCGCGCTAACAAAGGCTAGCTGTCGAGCAGCCATTTTGATGAATTTCTACATTTTTAGGAAATTTTATCATATTTATGAAATTTATTTGATGTTTATTGATGTGTTCTGAAATATTGAATATGAATTGAATATTGATACTGTGATTATGTATTGATATTGAGATACTGATTTGATGTCTTGTTATGATATTGAAAATGTATATCCTGTGTGATTTTATCTGCTTTTCAGGAATTTTAGTGTTTGGTAAATTTATTTAATATGTGATGCGGGGATATTTCGGTGATTCGGCAATGCGTTTATTGGGAGATTGAATATTGTTGGAAATGCTTTTGCGAATTTTTCGGCTATTCGTACGGAATTTTCGGGATTTGTGGGAGGATTCGAAATTTTTCCTGGGATTTTCGGGAATTACGCTCAAAAGTTTATTGGTTGTTCGCGACTATTGGTACGGAATCGGATTTTAGGATATTTTCAGGTATCGTATAGGAAATTGATTCGCTTCTAGTTCGCGGCTATTAATACGGAATTAAGTGGATTTTTGGAGTAGGTTTGGGAATTATTTTTGTTCAAACTTTGGATTGTTTGGGAAAGGCTTACTCGGTAGTTTCGTGACAACCATGGCTATTCGTACGGAAGTGTGAGAAATTGTTTAAAATTCGGGATTTTATCCAGGACTATCCGAGATGTTGCAAGTTTCAAGAATGTTTTGAAAGGTTCTTTTTCGGATTTCGTGGGATGGTCGGTACTGTCTAGAAGTATGGAATTTCTTGGGAAGCTTTCGCAATTTCAGTGAAATTTTATTTATTAATTTTTTTTGATTTCGCGATAGTGAGGCTAGTAGTACGGAATTTTAGAAAGTACTCGATTCCACCAAAAAAAATTTTTTTTAATTCTATCGTGATTTCGGAGCAGTTTTCACACATTCATTTTTTTTTTGAGTAATCGCGAATATCAACGAGATTATTTTCGGACAGTCGGAATTGCTTCTGGATCGCTGGTTAGAGAATTATTGTTTGATTTTGGGAAAATGGACTGAACTACATTAAGCGTGGATAGGTTATGGGCGGAAACTACCGACACCATTGTGAGTTGCAACTCTGAGATGGCGCTTGGTCACCTTCCACCAGCATTGTCGACACATGCATCTCACGTGGGAGGAGAGCGGGGAGCGAGATTTAACAACGGAAATAGAAAATTTCCGCGTTTCGCGTAAAGTTACAACCGCAACCCCTCCGTCGACCCTCAGCGTCTCTTTAGCCACCCAACTTAACCACCCAGCGGGATTTATAGCAGGTTTTAATGCTTCGTCGATTGCGGAACCGTTGTTCACACCAACTTTGCTCGGAGTCTGGGGAACGTAACTACGTTCTCTCCGCTCACACATACAGCGCCCTTGCACACACCCGCGAGTCGTTCTACCATGATACCTTCGGCCTTTCCGGAAGTGATTCAGTCCACGGGAATACGCATGACTTCTTTCGCCGCTGATCGCGCTCCAAATAGTGGCCTTGAAGGTGGCTTGCCTTCGACGGGTTTTCCGAATCTCTCGATACTTCGAGAAGAGGAAACTCAGTCGAATGCAAGCTATGTCACGGCCACTTTACATAACAATAATCCATTTTTGGATTCTTTTGTGGCAAACGATGATCCCTTTTGCACAGATAATGTTCCCTATATACATTTGGAGAATCAAACAAGAGTCCAGATGTCCTCTTCTAACCCGGTAAGTGGATTGCCGACCGGATTGGGCCAGAGAAGTAGGGATGATATTCACTCAATAGTGCGAAAGTGGAATATCAGCTATGACGGAAAGCGCGCTAGCAGTGCGGAGGAGTTCCCTACTCAGATCGAGGAATGTAGGAAGGGCAGTTCACTATCCGATGAGGATCTTTTTAGAGCACTCCCGTTCTTATTAAAACCACCCGCGCAACATTGGTATAGGTTCCATCGCGAAAAATGGGATACGTGGCAGCAATTTGCTATCGCCTTTAGGCGTAGGTATGGGGGGATCAATTTCCAGATGCGAGTCAGGGATGAAGTGCGTAAAAGGACTCAAGGTCCAAACGAGCCTATAGCAGACTATCTGCTTAACATTCGCCTGATTTTCCAACATTACGATCCTCCAATATCGGAAAGGGAACAATTGCAGATGGCAATTAATAATTTGCACCCCAAATATTTGGAAGCCCTTCCTAAAATGGAGTACCGTACCTTTGAAGAGTTGGAAGATGCGGGCGAAAGACTCGAGGCATCCAAAATGATAAGTAAGGCATATTTACCCCCTCCACCTGCCCAAGATAGTGTTTTACCCGAATTTGCCTATCGAAATCAAGAAAGAAAGACAGAAAGGGTATCTGCTACGGAGAACCAACCTGCAATCGCGTACAAGCCGAACCAAGGGGCGAACAAAACACAAAAGAAGGGTAATAAATCGGGAAATGACAAGAACCAAAATAAACCCAATAAAAATGCTAGAGAAAAAGGAGTAAATAATTCCCAAAATAATAATCCTCCCAACGTTAAAGAAAATGAAGCGTGTGCCGTAATGGGTCCTCCCAATATTCCAATCCCTTCAGTACCACAATTATTTGGTACACCCCCTACTATGGGTGCATATCCGCCCTATTTTAACTATGGCTTGTATCCAGGTTTTCCTCAGGCACAGCTGTTGCCAGCTAATTTCAGTTATCCTTCAATGGCTACTCAGACCGTCGAAGCGTCAAACCTTGCGACTGCTGCGGTCGGTGCTAACCAGCAAGGAGCAAATCATCTAGCGCCGGCCCCCTTAGTGTGCACAACCGCTAGTGGCACTTCAAGAGGGGAGCGAGGCTGCTGTTGGAATTGCCGAGGGCAGGGACATAATTGGCGTTCTTGCTCTCAAACTAAAACTACATTTTGCTACGTATGTGGCAAACCCGGTCAAATCTCATCGAACTGTAGCGGATGTTCGGGACCCAGACCGGGAAACGAATAAGGGTGAGTTACCATGGGGTCCGGCCACTTTCCCCTTTCGTTGTTAAGGCTCCTCAGATTTCATTAGATCAGGTAAATGCAGTACTTGATGAGCGGCGCCTGTTCATTACAGTCAGCGCTGATGGTCGCTCACTGTATGGACTCTTTGACCCAGGCTCGTGCTGTACCTATGTAGGTAAGCAGGCCTTTGAAAAATTTTCGAGTTTACTTGCGAAATTAGCTGATCAACCCCGTCCAGGTATTATGTATCCTAACGGGAAGATCGAGAAAACCGCTGGTCAAGCTATTTTGCCCCTGGAGTTTTTAGGCATAAGGAAATTTTTGCAGATTCGTTTTGCGCCGACCTTCGATTGTGAAGTTTTGCTCGGTCACGATTTTGCGGAATTAAACAATTTCGATCTTAGATTTAAGCCTCGTATTTGGAGAATAGGTGATGGTGTTTGGCGAACGTATGAAGGACAAATATTAGGTCCGAAAGCAAACCTGCCGTCGGAAATATCAGAAATTCCTACGGAAGATGCTAATATTTCTTTGTCGAATGAAATCGCGCGAGCCTGTGCAGGTATAACGGAATTAAAGCCTTTTGAGGCTAAATACCTAGAATATTTTCTTAGAAGAAAAATTCCTCCTATGCCAGCCAGGCTTCCTACTACATACCTAGTAAAGCACCATATTGACATTCAGGGACATTTCCCCATCAGGCAAGCTTATCGAAGTCTTTCTCCCAAGGTTCATGAGTCCTTGGCAGAATCCGTCCAGAAGCTGGAAGCTGAGGGGATAATAAGCCCTAGCAAAAGCGAATGGTGTAACCCTGTGGTGATGATTAGGAAGTCTGATGGCGACTATAGGCTCTGCATAGATTTCAGGAAATTAAACGATGTAGCCAAGAAAGACGCGTACCCAATGAGAAATATCAGTTCCATCTTGGACAAGCTTTCTTCGGCACGATACATTTCCAAAATTCACCTTAGTCAGGCATTCCATCAGATCCCTCTCACCGATGAATGTAAGGAATTCACTGCTTTCCCAGTACCAGGCAAGGGGCGTTACCATTACAACCGTATGCCATTCGGGTTATCGGGAGCTCCAGCTACGTTTCAGCGATTGCTGGACCGACTGATAACGCCATAATTTGAGCCCCATGCATTTGCGTACATGGATGACATAATTGTCGTCAGTGAAACCTTTGAAGAACACATCTATTGGTTGGAGAAAGTTTTGGATGTGATTATTAATGCCGGGCTTACTGACAATCCCGACAAAAGTGAATTTAGTTGTAGTCGAGTCCGATACCTCGGATATCTCGTGGATGAGACAGGAATGCACCCCGACCCGGAGAAGACCGAGCCGAAAACATCTTACCCGGCACCGACTACTTTGCGCAAGCTTAGAAGATTTCTGGGTGTGGTCTCGTGCACTCTAAAAACAGACTATTGACTGTCAAACGATTCCATTCACTTTGGTGAATGTAAATATAAAATCGAAGCTCTAAAAAACCAGTTCACAAAGAACGTCTTACTAACTTTCGATTGTCAAAAGCACTTAAAAAAATGTATACTTCAATTGTGAAAAGCGTAAAAATCAATGAAAAGTGAGGTTATGCGGATCAAAAATTGTTCTTTCAGTATACGTACCTTCCAAAGGTTTCGCGTCAAAATCTGGGATTCCTAATTTTTTGAAGAAATCCATTTTCTACATCATTTCGCACGTTTCCTTACTCACTTTATCAATTAATAAATAAATCGTGCAGTAAAAAATTCACTCATGCGTAGGCGCAGTTTCTCCGCTAGCCAACAAATGAAATCCTCTAATAGTTAAAGTAATTCTTTTCAAAGTCAAAAGAAATCGTTCATCAGTAATACTACTTCCGTTTTGCATTTAACGGATAAGTCTTTGAACAGTGAAACAATTCTATTGATGGACAAAAGAAATCTGCTTAATTTCAAAGGACGCATTTTGAAAGGAACGTAATTTTACTGTTAATAGACTTTTTCTTAGAGTGTGGTATAGGAGATGCATAAAGGATTTCGCCCAAAAGGCAGAACCACTCCATCGATTATTAAAGAAAAATCGAAGGTTTGAGTGGGAGGAAGACAAAGAAAAGGCCTTTCAAGACTTGAAATCCGCATTGATCTCCGCTCCCACGTTATCTAGACCAGATTTCAGTTTACCGTTTTGCCTACAAGCGGAAGCAAGTAGTGCGGGCTTGGGGGCCGTCCTCATTCAAATCCAAGATGGTGTGGAACGCCTTTGCTAGTCGACCCAAGCAAGGCGCGGAGAAAAACTACACCGTGACGGAGCAGGAATGCTTAGCGGTGGTATGGGCGGTCGAAAAGTTTAGCCCTTATTTGGAGGGTTATTACTTCATAGTGATCACGGTCCATAGCAGTCTCCGATGGCTCTATCATTTGAGAGACCCTACTGGGAGATTGGGTAGATGGGCCCTTAAGTTACTGCAATATGATTTTGAAGTTGAACACAGAAAGGGTGCCCTTCACCATGTACCAGACGCGCTCTCGCGCATGTTTGAGCCGGACTCTGGAGTGGTATGTGCCATCGGTGAGACTGATGATCTTTGGTATATCCGAAGAACGAAATTGATCCAAGAAATGCCATATCAATTTCCAGATTGGAAATTAGAGGGCGACCGTCTGTATTGTCACTGCCCAGACCACGTTACCGATCCATTGTTACCCGATTTAGAGGCATGGAAGCTGGTTCTGCCTTTGGAGTTTCGTGACGAGACAATAAGTGAAGCTCACGATACTACGACGTCTGGCCACTTAGGTGTGGATAAAACCTTCCAGCGTCTTTCGCTGTTTTACTATTGGCCTGGCATGTTCAATGACGTTGCAAAATACGTTCGAGCATGTCAAACTTGTCAGAAGATGAAGGAAAACCAAGCAGGTCCAGTAGGCCTGATGGGTAAACGAGTAGCAGCGGACATGATGGGTCCGTTCCCACCAAGCCGCTCTGGTTACTAGTATATACTGGTTTTTCAAGATATGTTCACTAAATGGATCAAGGTTATGCCCCTTCGAAAGGCAATTGCTGCAAATGTCCAGAAATCGTTCGAAGAATCTGTCATCTTTAGATGGGGAACCCCTGAAGTACTGTTCACGGATAATAGCACGGAGTTTGTGAACAAGTTGATTTCTAAGGCCGCATCGGAATTAGGGATTAGGCACTCGACTACCCCGCCGTATCATGCTCAAGCTAGTCCGGTTGAGAGGGTTAATCGTGTGCTTAAAACCATGATATCATCCTTCGTGGAGGGTGACCATCGTAATTGGGATAAACATCTTCCCGATTTCCGATTTGCGTACAATACGGCCGTACATAGTTCCACTCGAGTGTCGCCAGCACTCTTGAATTTTGGTAGAGAGCCTAGACTGGCAAAAACGTTGAAGCGACAGGAAGAGGGAGCTCCCGATATAGTTCCATTAGCTGTAGAAGAATGGGAAGATAAAATTAAGCGATTACCGGCCCTCAGAGACCTGGTCGCACATCATTTGGATTTAGCATCTGACCATCAGGTGAAGTATTATAATCGCCGTAGACGAGATATTTGCTACCAAATAGGTGATAGAGTGTGGCGTAGGACTCATACTTTATCGTGGGCTATAGATTATGTTGCGAAGAAGTTATCGCCAAAATATGCAGGTCCGTTTAGGGTTGTGAAAGTAATATCACCAGTAGTTTACGAAATCCAAGACGAGTCCGGATTAATTGAAAAGGCTCATATCAAAGATTTAAAACACTATTGGTCGATTAATCCGAGCCTAGTTAACGAAAGTCCCTTTTCACAGAACGAAGATGAGGAAGAAGATTCCCAAGTTCCATCCAGAGACGGTTCAGGTGCTCCGAAGGCGTCGGGCCTACTCCTGCCGTCTTTACTTCAGGAGACCCCGCGCCATCAATCAAGCCCATTCTCTGCGCATCGAGCGAGAGCCGATCGACCGGAGGGACAGGTTCCCGTCATTCCCAGCGGTTCCACAAGATCGGAAATACCGACCAGTGACGATACCGGAGTTGGAGAAACAGGAGCCCAGTCTCAGAGGAAAAGGGGAAGGCCCCGAAGATCAGGTAGGGGAGGTTCAATTGAACCAAGAGGGTCTGGCGGAACCGGAAATCCTAGTCGAGCCGGAAATCCAATTCGAACCAGAGATTCAACCGGAACCGGAGGTTCAACTGAACCAGGAGGTTCTACCGTAACCGGAAATGCAACAAGAGCAGCAAATCCAATTGCAACCAGAGGTTCAACTCGAGCCAGAGAATCAACCAGAACCGGGAGTTCAACTGAACCAGTAGGTTCAACCCGAACCGGAGGTTCGGCGGGAGCCGGAGGTGGACAGAGCAGAGGGCAACCTCCGAATCGCGGGAGGGGAGGACCTAGGCGCCGAACCCTTGGCGTCCCGATCACTCAACTCATCCGACGTCGTGGTCCAGGGAGACCCCGGAAGCTCAAGGGGAGCCATTCCAAGGGTTCCACTCCACCCGAAGCCAAAAAGGCGGGCGAGGAGGAGGAAGGGCTCCGATGAAGTGAAAGGCTTAGAAGAAAATAGTTTACCTTCCAAATCCTCACCCGCCTCTAAGCCAAAGGTGGAGATTGGAATTTCTCGTTGGGAGTTGGGTGATGATGACGATGCCGGAAAGCGGAATCAGGGAGGTCGAGAGATCGGAGTAAGTCTGCCATATCCATTTCCCTTACGGGGTTATAAGAGGCCTTCCCCCCTTACGAGCATCGATGCTCATGCCTCCGCCCTGCTCGGGTTACCTCCACCTCGCGCACAGATGTCGTCTTCCGGTGCGGAGCGTCTCGGGGTGTCGTCCGCTATGACTGGTGAAAGGAGGGAATTTGGAAGGCCCTCTCCCTCGAGGGGCACTGGCGTTCTTCCAGTTGCGGCTTTATCAGAGTTGGCTCAAGCCCCTATACAAGCGTCATCCTCGCGAGGGAGGAGCCTCTCAATACCGTTAACCGGACCGGGTTCGGTTCACAACCCACCCCCGGTGTTTGCTGCGATCCCGCAAGGAAATCAAAGGCCAACCCGGGGTTGGTTAGAAGATCAGCAGCCCGAGCTCTGTTCTCCCGCTGCTCACAGGATGTTGAGAAGAGGTCTTTGCCAGCCATTAATGCCTCCACCAGACCACACGTGCTGGAATCGTCATCGGGAGGGGCATGACTTCAACCACTGTGGGTTTCAGAAGGGAATTTTCTGTTTTTACTGCGGGAAACCTGGAGTCAGAATTAATCAATGCCCAAGGTGTGCGTCAGGATGGAGGCTGGGAGGAGAGAGCCCTTATTCCCGAGACGAACAGGGAGCCCGTCCTCTCCGGCAACCCGACCCTACGCCACCTCCCGGACCATTGCCTAATCCTGGTCAGCAGGCATTATCCCCATTTGAAACCGTCACGCCATCGACATCAGGTGGTCAATCGGGAGACAGAGCTCGTTTGGATGCGGACCACCCTGTCATCCAGGCCATCGGGTTTTAGTTAGTTTTAAGCTGTTTTTGTGTAGCTCATCGGGTTTCAGTTAGTTTTAAGCTGTTTTTGTGTAGCTCATCGGGCTTCAAGTACTTTTAAGCTGTTTTTGGTGCAACCTCTCAGGTATCAGTTAGTTGAGACCTTCTGAATAGTTTTAGGGTGTACAGTTAGTTGTAACTTTAAAATTTAGCGGCGAGTACCGTATTATATTCCAACATTTACGTTTAGAAATTTGGAAATTCTTTTGGTCGAGTTTACCCTTAAATTTGGTGTTTTACTCATTTCTTTGATTATTTCACATTCAAGCATAGTGTGATAAGAGACTCTAGATTTACCACGAAATAACATTCGTTGCTTAAAAGGTTAACACCTGAACTCAAGGTACTTAAAATCTTTCCTTTTGGTTTTATTTAAATAGAAATAGGACAGAAATACTGTTCTATAGGGGAAAGCGAAAGGTCAGATTACAGCAATACATTTGGTTTAGTGTAGAGTCTGGTAAATAACAGACCATAATCTACATAATAATTTTGTTAGATCCTTCTTTTTATATTATTATTAATTGGCTTTATTCAGTTCAGACGTTCGCGATTTCCTACTTATACTAAAAGAAACGATAAAATCTTTCTTGTGATCCATCTCGATACTTCTATCCAGGAACATTCAGATTCACGCTATAAATAGCAATCAACTATCTCACACACTAGGCAAATCTCAAAACTTAAATTATAGTCTGGAGGTCGGATGACTGACGCTTGCCGGTCATAGACACCCGGCTGGTCAGTCTGGAAGGGGGTGTTGTAACGTGGTGGTTTGCCACTCGTTGCTGATCCTCCCCCCAGACCTAACAATCAGTACAAAAATATTCACGGCCGGCACTGACTCGAAATGATTTAATTGAGGAATGAGAATGAGAGAATCTGTATTGTAGGCATGAATGGAAAAGAGGTTGGATAGGTCAGGGATTAGGTATAGTTAGTTAGTTACTTTTATTCTTTTTTAGATAAATGTGCATTTGAACCAGGTCAGTTTAGAAACCGAGGAAAAGTTAATCTGAGGATTTTTCATCCTACCTTGAATCTGGGAGTTAGAAAATGAGAATCTACAATAATAATCCTGAGAAGAAAGAAGAACTGCTGTTAAACTGTCACTCCACCTCACTCAAACCCCCCCCACGGAACACTACAACAAGTGTCGCCGCACTGCTGATTTCAACACTGCACTTTTGGGACACACTGCTATCCAATAACGGGCCCGTCCAACAATACCTTCCGGCTCGAGTCAAATAATCCATACTCAATAGGATAAAACCACTACTCACGACGTACCGTACTATATTCTTTCCGGCAGACGTCAAAAACAAACTGGCGCAGCCATCTTGCCAAAAGTATCGAGCCGGCTTACCACCAGGGGGACACCCAACCGGATGCCCAACCGAGGAACAACCGGATGCAGAGAAAGAGGGCGGCACCTGACGAGAGGGAAATTCTGGCGGGACTGATGGAAGTGGGGAGACCGAGAGCAGCGGAACGCTCGACAGACCAGCGTCGGCCGTCAACGGGATACTTTATTATCGAATATTTACCTTTGCCACAGAGCAAGAGAAGGAGGATTTGTCAAATTAAAAGAGTACTTCTTGGATTCAAGGTAGGCGTCACAGACGTTTGGTCTATTCTTACCTCCAGATTTTCTTTTGTTTCTCGTCATGAGCCGCGGTCGAATTTAGTATTCCTTTTTTTTGTTTTTGAGGATTAGCAATTATTCTTGTTTGACTCCTTAGAATAAATATGTGTGAGAGATTCAGTGCTTTGAGTCAGTTCTGAAATTATGAATCTTAGTAAGCAAATTCTAGTATTCTTGTTAAGTAAATTTCAGTGTTATAATTAAGCAAATTTTAGTGTTCTAGTTAAGAAAATTTTGGTGTTTGAATAAACCTACTATTTAAAGTGTTTGTTTTTAAAAAGGAGAGTGTCATGATGTTATCTCGCCCCCACTAATCCCTCTACCCTTCTGGCCAGGGACCTTTCATTTTGAGTTTACAGTTTAACATTTAATTGCTTTCTTTTGAATGACGCTATAAGAGCGTCTGGCGCCTGACAAGGTAGATGATGTAAATTAGTTAAGTTGCATTACCTAGGACGCCGGTTTGTCCACTAATTTCCCTTTTTGTCGCTTATGAATGAAATTAGTGTTACAATGCACAGACCTTTTAAAATTAAAGGTAGAAGCATCGACAACTGTAATGTGGTGATTATGAATTCTCTTTTTTTAAAGCTCCTTCAGGTTTTAACGAACACATTCTCATCACGTATCTCGTGCTTCACACTCGATTTTGTCAAACATCGCTTATTCAGATATTGCAAAATATAGCACAAGTTTTATTTATCAGGATTAATTTAATATTTGTTCCTTATTTTGCATTAAATTTTATTCTCAGCTACCCTGAAAAGTGTATCATTTCAATAAATTCATATTATTATAATTCATAATATGCTGATGACAAATTATAATTATCGAGAATTGAGAATTCTGTCATGCCCAGGAGCAATACCAGAAACGATTATCTATTGATGGACAGACAGTACACGGCTCGCATGGATATCCTCTCACGATGCAGACTAAATAATTATGCCACTCCATTAATTGAGTCCAGCTCCATTAACACGTGTGGATCGCTCGCTTCATCTCTCCCACCAAGAGTCTCCACTCCACTCTAAGGGTTCGGGGTGGTGGTAAATTCGAGACGAAGCGAGCGTTCCACACGTGTTAATGGAGCTGGACTCGAGAAATTTCCCCTCGCTGACGACCCCTGACGTATACGACCAAGTTATGTATTCGCTGCGTTTTAACCTCGGTTTTAACTAATGTCGAGCAGGAGGTTTGACGGGAGTGTTTATTCGACAAATTGCCAGACTCTTAATTTGCTCATGAAAATATTCTAAATAATTGATAAATCTTGGAAATTTGAAGAGCATAATAAAGTCATCAGAAATATATTCTTAGTTAATTCTGTAAAAAAATTCACCCTATTCGTTGAAAAATAGTCAAATTCTGATTTTTTTATTGAAAGTTGTCTAAATAATTAGTAATTTTTGTTAATTTACAAAACAACATAGAAAAGAGCATTGGAAAGACAATCTTAGTTGACTCCCTGAAGAAATTGTGTCTATTCCTTGAAAAATACCCAAACTCTGCAAAGTAACGTATGAAATTCTTATTTGAAATACATACTTTGTTGCTTCCGTAAAAAATTGGGCCTTTTCCTTTGAAAATAGACAAACTATGAATATCGCAGGAAATAGTCCTCGAAAAGACATTCTTAGTTGCCTCCGATTTGCTGATAAAAATTGTTTAAATAATTAATAATACTTGGGAATATTTAAAAAAATTGTGTCTATTAATTTCAAAACAGCTAAACTCTCAATTTCTTTACAAAAATTGTTTAAATAATTAATAATACTTGAGAATTTACGAAGTATCACAGAAAAAAGTAATCGGAAAGATATTATTAGTTAATTCTATTAAAAAATTTAGCCTATTCGTTGACGAATAGCTAAGTTCTGGATCCTGAATTTGTTCATGAATATTATTAAAATAATTATTAATTATTGTATATTTACAAAGTATCGAAGAAATCTTGATGGACTAAACTAATTGATCCTAGTCGTTGAAAAATGGCCAAGTTCTTGATTTCTTCATGAAAATTGTTTAAATAATTAATAATTCTTGGAAATTTGCAGAGCATCATATAAAAAAAGTCGTCGGAATGATATTCTTAGTTAAGTCTGTGAAAACTGTAGCCTATTCGTTAAAACATAGCCAAATTCTGAATTTATAATGAAAATGGTTTAAATCATTATTAATTTTTGCAAATTTACCAAGCAACATCGAAAAGAGTCATCAGAAAGACTTTTCATAGCATCATAGAAAAAAGTAATCGGAAAGATATTCTTGGTAATTTGTATAAAAAAATGTAGCCTATTCGTAGAAAATAGCAAAAATCTGAATTTGTAAAGAAAAATAGAAAAGAGTATTCGGAAAGGCATACTTAGTTGACTCCTTAAACAAAGTATGCCTATTCCTTGAAAAATAGCCAAGCTCTGGATATGTTGATGAACATTGTCTAAATAATTAATAATTATTTTAAATTTTCAAAGCATCATACACGGGAAAAAGTTATTTGAAAAACATTTTTTATGGATTCCGTAAAAAATTGAGCCTATCCGATGAAAAGTGATGAAACTCTTTATTTTTTTATCAACGATTTTCAGATAATAATTAATTTCTTGGCAATTTATAAAGCAAAATAGAAAAGAGTAATCAGAAAGATATTCTTAGGCGCCTCCGTAAACAAATTGAGCCTATTTCTTGAGAAATACCCAAACTCTGAATATGTTTATGCAAACTGTTCAAATAATTCATAATTATTATAAACGTGCGAAGTACCGTAGAAAATACTTATTGGAAATACATTCTTTGTTGATTCTGGAAACAAATTGGGCCTATTATTTCAGAAATAGCCAAACTCTTAATTTTTCATTGAAAATTGTCCAAATAATTAATAAATCTTGTAAATTTGCAGATGTTAATTATTATTTGTTTGATGTCATTGTTCTCCTTTTGAGTGACCACAAGGTTTCATTGATCATAAAATGGTTTCCGCAAAATGCTTACACTCTTCGAAGTTTTCCTTCTGTTTCTGAGTTTTGGACGCTACCTTTTCGTTGGAGTGGGGACTCAGGCAGTAGCGTGAGGTTTCTTCGTTGAGCAGGTTCGGACCTTTTTCCTGGCTGTTTAGAATCAAGCAAGGTTTGCAGATATTAACCAAGATTGCAGATTGTTTGCAACATTGCGAACGCCTTGATACAGGCTCTCAGGCATGATAAACTTACTTACTGACTGTGTGATTGTTCTCAACATTGCGAACGCCTCGAGACAGGCTCTCATGCATGACAAACTTACTTACTGACTGTGTGACGGTTTGAAACATTGTAAACGCCTCGAGACACGCTCTCAGGCATGACAGATATACTGAATTTGGACTGTTTGCAACATTGCGAGCGCCATGGAGACAGGCTCTCAGGCGTGGCTAACTTATTCATGAAGACAGATTATATATTTTTGTCCTGTTGTTTTGTTATTCAATTTTGCCTAAATCTTGATTAGATTTTAACAAGCTAACTTTGGCTTTCCCCTAGGTCTCCGTATTGCATGAGAGATTCAATGAGAGTTCGTTTGTATTCGGAGTCTGATTATACGGCCTCTTTCTGACAAATTCTGCTTGTTACAGCACAAGTCGCTGTAAAGACCTCGGATGGGCACCAACTTCGAACAAGCCCTTCTCGACCCTGGCTCTGAGACCAGTTCTTTATCCCACCAATTAGTTCGCGACCTTGGTTCGCCACAACAGGCGATCAATATTTCCATCAACACAGTTGATAATAGAAAAACCAAGATTGCTCCTACATGCGTGACTCTTTATTTCGAATCTCGGCAATCATTGTTATTAATCGAAGTGAATGCTCTTGTCATTCGCGATCTTAATGTGATCACTCCATCGGAGAAAATTGTCGATAATAATTGGCATCATACCCAGGGGCTTTACTCAGCGGATCCAAAGTTCATTGTACTCAAACTCATCGATGTGCTCTTAGGCGTTGATGTTTATGGCTCACTTCTTCTAGATGCAATTCGTCCATGATAACGAAAGGCTCCCGTCGCCTTTCTATCCGTTTCCGGTTGATGTGATTGGTTCAGTCGGATTCTCAACATCTTCAGATGAATCGGACCGTGCCAGTACCGTGATGACCTTGAGTCTTCGCCAAGGGAAAACCTTGGTAGCATCCTGAAACGATTCTGGGAAGAAGAGGAAGTAAATATTCCCCCGTTGATTTCTCTCGAGGATCAGGAATATGAGCGAGCTTCCACGAACGGACTTAGATGCGACAACACGGGCTGAGATTGGAATATAATAGAAATATAATACAATAAAATACAATAAAATAGAATAGAAATCCACGGTTTCGGAGATGCCAGCAAACATACCTTTGCTACTGTAGTTTACGTCCGAGTGCATTCCTCACATGGACCCTGCAATGCACAACTTATCACATCCAAGACTCGTATTGCACCCGTTAAATCCATCACTAACCCTAAACTGGAATATTGCGCTGCTGCGCTTGTGGTTCGATTGATTAATTACGTGCGCGAGGAATTAGAACTCTCTCATGCAGTCACCTACGCTTGGTCAGACTCACGAAGCGTTCTCGGTTGGATTCAAACAGATGATCCTTCCCGTTGGCCGATTTATGTCAGCAATCAAATTTCAGAGATTCAGCGAGCTCTCACCAACGCATTTTGGCATTACGTGCCTACAACGGAAAAGCCAGCTGATAGTGCCACTCTAGGAATGCATCCTTGAGCTTTAGCTCAGCAGAGTCTGTGGTGGAATGGTCCCGAATAACCGTCACAGAGTGATGCTTACTAGTCAGCGTGCCATTGTCACGATGAAGCTTCCTGAGCTAATACCGCACAAGCAAATTATAAGGAATGCGAGCAGCAGTCCATTGCGGCTCGTCACGCAAACTGCAAGCTTCCTACGATCAACAATGTATCTTTATTGACTCGTCCAACAAGAGTGATTGCGCGTTTTTTGCGCTCTGAACTTATCATTGACTGGACACACTGAACAGCTTTACACGGTGGATTTCAGTTAACATCCTCGTATGCTGTTCGCCGAGCTTAGATTATTCACGGTCGCGCTTCTATAAAAGCGCATATTCGTAACTACATTCCGTGCACTCGAGTCAGACTCCAGAAATCCGATCAACTGATGGGGGATCTTGCTGCTGGAAGAGTTGTCTACTCTCGCTGTAGAGATTAAAGCATGCATGAGCTACCGGCCTCTACTTCCAATCACAGGCGGCCCCGAAGATCTCGATGCCTCAACTCCAGGTCATGCTATCGTAGACAGAACATTAGACCGAATTCCCGGAGCAACAACTTCGGATGAAGAACAGAAATGTGTCACTCGCTGACGCCTTATCCAAGCAATGCGTGACCAGTTTTGGAACCGCTGATCTCGTGAGTACATTCATACACTTAAACAAAAAAATGAATGGACTGTACCGAAACGTAATCTTAAAAATGGAGATGTCGTATCGATTCTCGACCCTCCTCTACTTCGACATAGGACCTGACCTTTAGGACGGACAACCAATCTTAGTCCCGGACAGGATGGACTTGTGCGATCTGCCACTGTTGAAACTTCTTTTGGAACCTATAATCGACCCATCGTCAAATTGTATTGGTTACCAGTCGTGCACTGACTCTATCTTGACTCCATTGCGGGCGGACTTGAAGTTTTTACTTATACATGGAAATTTATTGTGCGTGTCATGGTGGCCGGCACTAAACTCTTGACTTTCATACGTGGTATTTCTTACGTTCGGCGAACGAGACGGGCGAGATGTTATTTGTTTGATGTCATTGTTCTCCTTTTGTGTGACCTTCAGGTTTCATTGACCATAAAATGGTTTCCGCCCAATGTTTATTCTCTTTGAAGTTTCCCCTCTGTTTTTAAGTTTCGGACGCTACCGTTTCGTTGGAGTGGGGACTCAGGTAGTAGCGTGAGGTTTCTTTATTGAGCAGGTATTTGAGTAGGATGACGTATTACTTTCATTTGCGTTGAGATCGATCGTTCAGTGAATGATCGTGGTCGTAGCTTCCGGAGGCTACATCTTTGCTAATTTTCCAAAACAACCAAAACTTTTTTTTTATGCAAAAAAAGTGCCCTGTAATTATTTAATTCTTATTAATTCAGTAACAGCAGAACAATATAGAAAAAAGTCATCTGAAATATATTGTGTGTGGGGGGGGGGGTGTAAAGGAATAGGGAAGAGATACAAGAAAAATTTAAACCCTTAGGGGACACATTAGAAGCTTTCATTCCAACAGGTAATAATTATTGCAAATTTGCAAATTACCGTAGAAAAAAGTTATTGGAAATACATCCTTGGTGATCCCGTAAAAAAACTGAGGCTATTTATTGAAAAATGGCCAGATTCCTATTAAAAAATGGCTGAAATCTTAATTTGTTGAAATAATTGATAATTATTGTAAATTTGCAAAGCATCATAGAAAAAGTAATCAGAAAGGTATTCTTAGTTAATTCTGAAAAAAATTGAGCCTATTCGTTGAAAAATAGGCAAACTCTGAATTTTCGTATGAAAATTGTTTAAATTGTTAATAATTATTGTAAATTTACAAAGGAACATATAAGAGTCATCGGAAAGATATTCTTAGTTGACTCCAAAAACAAATTGGGCCTATTCTTTGAAAAATAGCCACACTCTGAATCTTTTCATGAAAATTGTTGAAACAATGAATAATTATTGTATATTTGCAAAGTATCATAGAAAATAGTTATTCGAATTACATTCTTTCTTGATATCCTGAACTTATTTATCCTATTCGTTAAAAAAAGGCCAAACTCATAATTTGGTTATGAAAATTGTTTAAATAATTACTAATTCTTTGAGATTTGCAGAACATCATTCAAAAAAAGGTTTCGAATAATATCCTTAGTTAATTCTGTAAAAATATGTAGCCTATTTGTTGAAAAATAGTCAAACTCTAAATTTTTCAATGGAAAATGTTTAAATTATTATAAATTCTTGTAAATTTACAAAGCAACATAGAAAAGAGTCATCAGAAAGACTTTTCATAGCATTATGAAAAAAAAGTAATTGGAAAGATATTCTTGGTTAAGGCCATGTGATATGTGTTTCACGTGACCAGATTCCTACCTTACCGGCACTTTTTTATTTGTCCACTTCTTTTCACACGAATAGCCACATCGAGTTGAAAATTTGGGATAATAAATAGGCAGCACCAAGGAAGGCGGCTCTGGCCCTAAATTGTAATAATCATGGAGAAAGCAAAAAGAAATTTCAACAAAAAAAAAAATTTCATGATTATTACAATTTAGGGACAGAGCCGCCTTCCTTAATGCTTCTTATCTATTATCTCAAATTTTCAACTCGATGTGGCTATTCGTGTGAAAATAAGTTGACAAATAAGAAAAGTATCGGTAAGGCAGGAATCCGGCCACGTGACCCACTCGTCAAATGGCCTTAATTCTGTAAAAAAATTTAGCCAATTCGTTGAAAATAGCCAAAATCTGAATTTGTAAAGAAACATAGAAAAAGATTCTTCGAAAAGACATACTTTTTGACTCCGTCAACAATTTGTGCCTATTCCTTGAAAAATATCTAAACTCTGGATATGTTGATAAACATGTTTAAATAATTAATAATCATTGTAAACGTTCAAAGTATCATACATAGGAAAGAGTTATTTAAAAAACATGTTTTATTGATTCCGTAAACAAATTGAGCCCACTTGTTGAAAAATGGTTCAACTCTTAATTTGTTTCTCAACATTGTTTCAATAATAATTAATTCTTTGAAATTTGCAGAGCATTATAGAATGATGTCACCGAAAAGATATTCTTATCTAATTCTGTAGAAAATTGAGCCTATTCGTTGAAAAATAGCCAAAATCTGAATATTTTACTCGAAATTGTTTGAATAATAAATAATTATTGTAAATTTTGAAAGTATCATACATAGGGAAGAGTTATTTTAAAAAAATTCTCCATTGATTCCATAAACAAATTGAGCCTATTCTTTAAAAAATAGCAAAACTCTTTATTTGTTCATCAAAATTGTTTAAATCATGATTCATTCTTTGAAATTTCCAGAGCATTACAGCAAAAAGTTACTGGAAAGATATTCTCACTTAATTCTATAAAAAAATTGACCCTATTCGTTGAAAAATAGCCAAACTCTCAGTTTTTTAATTGAAATTGTTCAAATAATGGAAAATTATTGTACATTCACAAAGCAACATGGATAAAACTCACTGGGAGATATTCTTAGCTGAATTCGTAAACAAATGGAGCCTATTCGTTGAAAAACCGTCAAACTCTGAATATGTTTATGAAAATTGTTAAAATAATATACAATTACTGTAAATTTGCAAAGTTGCATAGGAAAGCCTTATTTTTAATATATTCTTCGTGGTTCTGTAAACAAATTGAGCCAATTAGTTAAAAACAATGATATTACAAATTCTTGTAAATTTGCAAAGCATCATACAAAGAAGTCATTAGGAATTTGCAAAGCAACATAGAAAAGAGTCATCGCAAAGATATTCTCAGTTAATTTTTTCAACAAATTGAGCCTATTTGTTCAAAAATAGACAATTATGAATTTGTTTATAAAAATTGTTTAAATAATAACTGATGGGAATTTTCAGAACACCATAGAAAAGAGTCATCACAAAGATATTCTTAGTTAATTTTTTTTAATTGAGTCTATCCGTTGAAAAATAGACAAACTCTGAATTTGTTTATAAAAATTGTTTAATTAATTAATAATTCTTATAAATTTGCAAAATAGCATATCAAACAGTCACTGGAAAAGCATTATTAGTTTTTTTTTTTTTAATTGAGCCTATTCGTTGAGAAATAGAAAAACTCTGAATTTGTTCATGAAAATTGTGTAAATAATTATTAATTCTTGTAAATTTGCAAAGTATCATATCAAGCAGTCACCGGAACAGCATTCTTAGCTTATTCCGTTAAAGAAATTGAGCCTGTTCTTTAATAAATAACCAAGCTGTGCATTTTTTTTTAATTGCGAAATAGCATCTTCTTTTAAGTAACAGTAATAAAACTTTTTTTCTCGCACATTCCATACCAAAACTCTGGATTTCAATGGGCTAAACATTCCCAATCCACAAAAAAACTGTTGTTCATTAATTTGTTTATAACGTAATAAATAATTTTTTAATCATTCTTAAATACTAGAAATTATTTACAGATAGTTTCAGCACAGATATAAAAACTTTTTTGATAAATCTGAAAATTACAAAAAAAATGGTACTTCTGAAAAGTTGAACAAAAATTTAAAGGTGTTTTTTAAATGAAGAATTAACCAAATTTATTATAAAGAATGCAAGCACACAAATTTTCCGAAATATCAAAAGCTTTAATTCAAGAATAAACGGTACTAAAAATTTGGAAATTTTTTAATATTTTGAAAAGTTAAATGAACTATGACTAAAACGTTAAATCGAAAATGAATTTTTCAAAATACGAATGAAATATTAAAAATTTTAATTAAAAGCCTTCTTTGAAAAAAAAAAAAAATGCGGCAAAGGAATCTTATATATATATATATATATATATTTATTAGGGTGGGCCAAAAAAAACTTTTAATTTTTTTTTCCTTAGATGCCATGAAAATATTGTCAGAAATGATGAAAAAAAATTGTGGTGAAGCTTGAGCTCTGAATATTAATATTAAGATGTGGCGATTTGTGATTTCCCATTTAAATAACACAGGAATTTTTTTAAAAATTTTCTTGATTTTTAATGCGTTTGAATGAATAATTGTCTAGTGAAAACAAAAACTTATTCTTGTAGAGAATTTAACGATCTACGAAAAATGTCGGATATGATTTTTTGCTAAGTCGACTCTTTCAAAAGTTATTCGAGGTTAAAGTCGAATTCTAAATCGTAAAAGATATTTTTTACCATTTTTCATATTCTATCATAAAATAATGCCTCAAAAACATGAAATATCTTATTTTTTGTGAAACTAATCGAATGTTTTTGATAAAACGATAACATTTTAATAAAATATCGTAAGAAAAACCAATTTCATGAAACCTAATTTGAAAAAAATGAACTTTACTTTACTTGAATAATGACTTAAAAAAAAATTTGGAAAACGGTTGACCTAAAGGCCATCCCTGCAACTTCCCGCTAATTTCAGTCATTGAAAGATTGCAATTTAGCAGATGGTTGCGATTTTTTGAGCTATTCGAGCTCCAAAATTCGGTTTTTGTGTTATTTTGAATTCTCTGAGCTCAAAAATAAAGCTGTTCAATGCTTTTGAGCTCTTTGAGATCAAAAGTCTGATGGAAGTTTAATGAAAAAGTATTTTTTTAATTTTCAATCTGCCGTAACTTTCGAATGAGTCGACTTAGCAAAAAATCATATCAGACATTTTTTGTAGATCGTTAAATTCTCTACAAGAATAAGTTTTTGTTTTCACTAGACAATTATTCGTTCAAACGCATTAAAAATCGAAAAAAAAAAATTCCTGTGTTATTTAAATGGGAAATCAAAAATCACAAATCGCCACCTCTTAATATTAATATTCAGAGCTCAAGCTTCTCCAGAATTTTTTTTCGTCATTTCTGACAATATTTTCATGGTATCTAAGGTAACAAAAATTAAAAGTTTTTTTTGGCCCACCCTAATATATATATATATATATATATATATATATATATATATATATATATACCGAAGTATACATGCATATACTTCCACTAAGCTTCTTATCAAAACGAACATCTCGAATTCAAATGAACAAAGATCGCACATTGTCGATGAGATCGCCTTCAGTAGAACTGAATAGAATGAAAACTTAAGTAACGCTGACAGTAACAACATTAAGCAACTTTCAAAGACAGGATAGGACTAGAACCTCATACGCGCGCGCCGCGCGCATCTAAGTACTTTCCATGCAATTATTTGATTTGGAAATGAAGTTAAATAAAATACCATTAAATTAATTTTAACTCCAATAACTTCTATTTGTACATGGCTTTGTATGGCTACCCTATCACGATGCAGAATAAATAATTTTACAACTCTAAACATTTTCATGTTACATTGGAAAAAACCTCTGAAATGTCGGCGCGTATCAATTTTCATAGGAACTAGAGCCTCATACGCGCGCTCCGCCCGCAACCAATTTCTTTTCATGTAATTATTTTATTTGGAAATGAAGTTCAATAAAATACCATGAAATTAATTTTAACTTCAATCATTTTTATTTGTACGCGGCTTCGCATGGATACCCTCTCACGATGCAGAATAAATAACTGTGCAACTCTAAACATTTTCATGCAACTTTGGAAAAAACCCTATAAAATGTCGGCGAGTACAAATTTTCATAGAAATACACAGTAAATGATCTCGACTCGAGAAGATTCCAATGTGACGTTGCACTTTTATTGCAAGTCACAAGCTATTAATTTTCAGAAGTTCAATGAATTTTAAGAATTCGTTTCGTCTGATTCTAAAATATAAAGACTTAATTATAGTTCCTGAATCCGCAAGCTGCATGGTTTTCCAAGACTAGGGGGTTATCCAATTCAGTTCCTTTAATTTTAAGAATTGATTTTGCCTGTTTTTCCTTTTTCTTCAATTTATGTATTCCCCGAGCAACCCGACTGTCCTGATGAAGCATGACCCATCCTTACCTAACGAGAAACTTCAAGAAGCATTTGGGACGCCTTTTGTCGATTGAAGTTACTCAAGTCATTTCAAATTTCCCGCCAAACCTACTGCTGTGTGCCAACCTGCTCCTATCCTTCTAGTCGTACCCCAAAACCTACGGAATAAATTCGGAATGCTGTTGGGAATTGTTGCTGCTGATATTTTTGCCGCCCCCTTCAACTTATCCACCTTGGAGTGGAATTCAAATGTTACAAATTTGGGAAGTTTTATTGTCGATCCCCGGCAATGCGAGTGGGACCTCTATAGCTCAGGCCCGGTTCATCAGTATCAACGTTCTCGGTGCTAGGGACTTCATTTGGATGGTTCTTTAAAATCCTAGTAGCCGGCTTGCTGAAATATAATATAAGGTATTGTTTTACATATTGAGTGTTTTAATTTTTTTTTACGTCGGACATAATTTGGCAATTTGCATGAGAATTCCAACATTCAGCAAGTTATATATCATTGAAGATATCGTTTCTTGAACTTTTTTCTTTTAATTCAAAGTGAAAATTCGCTCAAGTTTAATTAAGAACTTTTTTCATCTTTATCGCCTTAACAAAACTATTTGTGTGATACTATGTCTTTGATTTAATTAAATGTTCTGTTAATTCAAAATACTGGAAAAATTTAAAAAATAATTAATTTCATTTCATTGTCTTAAGTCAAGAAAATTATTTCTTGAAAAATAAAATTTTTTTAAATTTATATGTCAGAATAAAGTCAAAGCCTAACTAATTAAACCTTAATTCTATGTAAAAGTGAAATTTTGAGCATCTAAATGTAATTATTTATATTGCTGTATTTGAGTACGGCTACGCTTTTAGATGATATGAATTCTAAGCTTGATTGTCAATTATTTAATTATACATTGTTTAAACTGAGGAAATCTTAAAATGTTAACTTCAAGCTAACGCGTTACATTTATCTGTATAAAAATATGCTTATTTTGAAATAATAAGGAAGAGTGTGTTGTGGTATGGTAAAAAAGAATAGAAAATGGCTGTATGCCAAAATGTTGTTTGGAAACTTAGGTTTTTAGCTTGTTATTTGAAAACTGCATCCAGTTTTAGGAAAACCTAGCTGAAAATATACGTATTTTAAACTATCCTTATTTGTAGCAAAAATAAAAGTTTTTATTATTAAAATAACATTTTTATTCTTAATAAAAGCATCGTATATTCAATTTTATTATTTTGTTAAACCAAATAATATAATCATTGACACGAACAACTTTTTCCTTTAATATAGGTATTTCTAATAAGTAATTTAATTATTCAACGAAAATATAGATTTTTATCCACTCAGTTACTTTTAACAGGCACTGTCTAATATTTCGGAAATTTCCGTAAGATTAATTATGCATAGTGCTACGACTGCTCTTATAGAAAATTCCGCAATAATAGACAGTTTGTTAATAGGCCTTATAAGAAAAATAAATATCAAACAGCCGTGAATCTGTTTTACGATTCAAAAAAAAAAAAAAACAAAAAAAAAATATATGAAAGTTGATTTATGGTAATTTTTATTAATGTATTATAATTTCTTCATAGAAAAAAATTATCAGAAAAGTTAAAAAATGTATACACGAGACAAAAAAAATACAAGTTTTAATTATATTTTATTATTTAGGAATATCATTCATTTAATTCTAGATGTAACTAAGTGATAAATATTTCACACTAGACAGATTTTCTTTTTTTTTCTAATTAAAATAAATAAATTTAACATTAAAATTTTCAAATACGTTGTTTACGTCTGGTTTTTATCATATCAGAGTTACCAGCTCCGACCTTCTCTATCGACTCATCAAATTGTACCCTGTTTAACCAAGGCAGCTGGCAGGTAAGCCACCTTTTATTTTTAGTTCCCCAAATATAACAAATAGGGGGAAAGAGGGCGCTTTTGGACCTTTAATTTTAGTTCCCGGAAAGCTAACGGGGAAAGGGTGCGTTGCGGTAAGTCAGTCGAAATCCAAATACACGGCAAGAGCAATCTCCCACGTCATCTCTGGTAGAACAGCTTTAGCTTTGACCAATGGGGTGCCTGCGTAAGCTCTAGCAGTCACCTCTTGGTCGAAACTGTTCCACTATTCTATCTGATTCTACTAATCTATACCTCCATGGGTAGCGTTCAGGTTTCTCACCGAGTGCACTTGTCGGGTGAACCTGTGAAAGGGGCGTGGTTTACGAAAGTGATCTACGAAGTGTCATGTTCTTTGAACGGGTTCGAGTGAAAGGCTTTGGTGCGAATATAAATATTGTCATCTTATGTTCACATATAACTACATAATATGTTTAATGCCCCTTTATTATATGATAATAGAGAGGCAGCGAAAGAAAAATATTGTTGCTGTAAT
>CAKNXH010059060.1:5784-16974 GCA_932178445.1 Andricus quercusramuli
GCAGAAGAAATGAAATTGATTGAAAAATAAAAGTTAAACAAATATTATAATTTTTTGAAATGATGATCAAATTGCTGAAAAAAAGTAATTGATTAAAAAATAAAATAGTTCAAGAAATTAAATTGCATAAGAAATGAAATAGTTTAAAAAATAAAATTGTTCAAAAAATGAAATTGTTTAAAAAATGAAATTGTTTAAAAAATAAAATTGTTTAAAAAATGGAATTGTTTGAAAAAGAAAATTTTTTGAAAAAGAAAATTGTTTAAAAAAGAAAATTGTTTACAAAAGAAAATTGTTTAACTAATAAATTTGTTTAAAAAAGAAAATTTGTTGAAAAATGAAAATCGTTCAAGAAATTAAATTGCATAAGAAATGAAATAGTTTAATAAATAAAATTGTGTAAAAAATGAAATTGTTTAAAAAAGAAAATTGTTTGAAAAATAAAATTGTTCAAAAAAGAAAATTGTTTGAAAAACAAAATTGTGTAAAAAATGAAATTGTTTAAAAAAGAAAATTTTTTAACAAATAAAATTAAACAATCAATAATCAGTTAATTATAATAAATGTATATTAATTAAACTCATTATAACTAGTGAAATATAAAAGATCATAAACTATTATCATTGATACAATTTATTCCATTATTCTTATAAATTTATTACTTATTTCTTCAGAATTTTAAATAGTGAAAACATTCTCAATAAAATCTGAGTTCCTAAGAAATCCAAGGATTAGTCCAGAACAGGTGAAAAATATACAAAGGTGGAAATCTGGGTCTCACTACCTGAGTGCAAAGTGAGTGGTTTACTGCTCCGCCCACTAACCAATAATTCCCTGAAAGTAACAAAGGTGCAAATGCAGAGTCAGCTTGCCCATTGACAGTTGACGAGTTTAAAACTCTGATGAATTTTCTTAGCTAAAATCAGCAAAAATTTTGAATGCCATGCGCTCGCTCAATTATTTTTTTAAAAATTTGAGAAAAATACACAAGAGTTTTTCCACTATGAGGATTCAGTTTCTAGTATTGGATGGTCAAAATTCGAAAATACGTTATTTTGGACCACCCTAGTCTTCACGTGAAACAATAAAAAAATTTGAAATAATCATCCAAGACATCTTCAGAAAACCAAAAATTATATTTCCAACACCATGATAATATTCAACAACCCCCTAAGACCACCACCACCACTTTGACCTGAACAAATCCGAAGACTCTCCACGTAAAAGACTCAAAAAATTCAAAATATCACTGAATCAAACTTCAAAAAACACCAAATTATATTTTCAACTGCACGCTTTTTTAGTCGGTCTTTAGGGTTAGGTGTCCGATCGACGTCTCTATGCACGTACCCGATTGAGAACGATTCAAACGCTTGCCCCGATTGAAAACGATGGAGAACGATGCACAAAATTTGTCCCTATTGATACCAATTCAAAACGATTCACCTGGTAATCGATCTCAATCGGGTCCAATCATTTTTTTCTAGAAGGGTGGTCTCGATAATTCACAAGGAATGTATAATTATATGTTTTCACATTATTTGGTAATTTTGGTTTCAAAGACATGGTCGATAACACTAATTTGTATATGTGGACCAAATTTTGTCTTTTTCGGAGATATTTTAATTAACGCATTAGTATTTCCTACTGGACTTTCTATCATGGCGGTGCGAAGCATAGGTTGGCACGTTTCTTATCTAAATTAATGCATCCAATTGAATTTTTTTTTTTCAAAGCCTTGTGTGATTTTGAATATCTACCTTCACGTTGTTCAAATGTATGCCTGTCTGATTCGCAATATGTTTTAGGGATACCCTTGTGTCTTCCTACAGTGGACTCGCGTAATTCTTTTATAATTCTATCGCGGTTAGAGATTTTTTTTGTTTTTCTGAATAACAACTTTGCTCGAGCAGATCTTCGAGGCAATTTATTTTCTTTGAAATTATCACAGAGTCTACTTTAAATGATTCTGAGTCTTTAAATAATTTTCTACTATCATTTTGTACTTTATTAATTCCTGTCTGATAGGAGAACTCAAGCTACAGTCCAAAGAAATGAATTGAACTACATGTCCCTTTCCCACAGAGATTTTATCTTTGCTATATGACAAACAATCCGCGTATGACAATAAATATATTTTCAAACATTTGGACTTCACCGTCCTCTTCCGACTCTGTCTCACCAATTTCGCATTCCGAGAGTTGGCTTCCTTCTTCGGGACGAGAGGCGAGGTAAACATTATCCTCGTCTTCCTTGCGTGGTAAAAACCGCGTCTTCATTGCGAGATAAGCCTCGTATTCTTTGCTACCGGTACTCTCCTCCGTCATCCCACTCGGAGTCAGCTGTGTATCAGAACACAATACGCTTACCATATCTTTTGGTTTCCCTAAATTTGGTAAAGTCACCGGAGAGCAAGTTCTAGACCTGGTCTCTAGTGCAGTGGTAGCGCAATTTGATTACACGGATCCACGGAATGTAAGTTCACTCTCCAGAGGCACGGATCTCATTGAATCATGGCTCTTTACATTTTTTCTCCGGGATTCAAGTACTGCGGGGGCCCCCCCCCCCCCCAACGCATGGGCCATCCTATTAGTGGTGGTGCACACGTCGTTACGGGGTCCCTAGCCGAGCCCTTAGCAGCTACCTTGCCGCATATGGTACGAGTGTAGCGCTGTACCTGAGAGGCTTTTGTTCCATCATCCTTATTTGATGCGGTTTCGCATACACTGTCAGATGTGATACACGTGGTTTCTGAGCATATACATACTTTATTAATCATTTTACCAAGCTTGTACACTATATCGTTTAGTAGTAACCCGTACGGGCTCAATTTTTTTCAACAACGTCCCAGTCTGGAAACTGGGTCTTTTAAAATGTAGCCACACTAGCAGACGGTGGTCTGTTATTAAAATAAATTTTTGGCCATATACACATAGAATCTAAAATGCTGTTCTGCAGAAACAAATGCTAATAATTCCATGGGTTATAACTAAAAATTCTTTTCTAAAATATTTTGAAATTGATTAAGTACAAATTATGTCTCCTAACGTTTCAAAGTCTAGAATTTTGTTCCAAGTCCAGTTGAAGGGGACGTTTTCCTTAGTGAGTTTAGTTAGAGGTTTTGTTCTCTTTGCAAAGTCTTAAATAAATCTGCGATAATATACGATGAATACTCACAGTTGTTTAACATTACTATTATTTTTCTCGCTTTGGGACTGGAAAGGTTTCGATCGCTACTATTTTGCTGGTATTCGGTTTCGCAATTTCTTTTCTTATCGCGTGGTGCAGCCTGATCCCAAATCGACTGGCCGATCTCAGAATCGAACAGTTATTTATTTATTTATTTGTAGACTTGGAGGGGTTCTTTCATTGTACATAATTCACGAAATTCAAATAAATGGATGTTGATAATTTAATATAAATAATTTTTGCAACGTGAATAATATATTTTTTTGTATACATTTTAACTTTCTTACGAATGAAATTTATTTAAAGGGACTAAATTTTTAAAATAAAATTTTTATTCATTTATTAAACTTCTTTCTTTCAACATTAATAAGTAAAATTTGCAGTATTTTTAAAGAAAACATTTCTTCACATATTCAGTGCAAAGTGTGAACATTAGTATTAATATTTTACTATACTTTATCAATATACAATTTTTATGTAATTATAATCATAATGTGATTAAGCAATACTTATATAAAATTCAGGTCGTAATTTGAACGGTACAATTTTATTATTACATAAACAGATGTTTAAGGTTTTTTTTTAAATTAAAAATAAAAGTCTTAAAATTTCAATCAATATTTTCTTTAGGAATATCAAACTAACTAGAACTAAATATTTATTACGTGATGCTCAACTTGAGCGTGACATTTCCAATGGAAATAACGGTCAAGTTTAAGCATTTAAGGGGATTTATCAGCGTTCTAAAAGGGATGGGCAGATTCCGGCCGCACGGTTGAATATTTTCGCCTGATATTTCGCATACCTCATCTAAAGACTGTTCTCTTTTGCAGTGAAGTCTCGGGTTTTTGAATTTTGTTGAGATTTTACGTTATAAACAAAGAGAAAAGTGCAATGGAAAAAAATGCAGTGACGCTCAGTAGTAGCTGAGTGTGTATTTTCGAGGCCTGAATCTCAACCCTTCTCAAAGCTGAGAGCTCGGCTACGAGGCAGACGCCCCGTCGCTTCGCGCGAGTCGAGACACTCGAGCGCGTCGAATCAACCGAAACGAATCGCCCTCTCATTGTTATGAGATGCAGGCCGGTTCAAAAAACTGAAATTACAAAAACATCGCGTGATTGAATTTTAATTAGCATGCATAGTTTATTCATATAATTCTAAGAAATTGAATAAAAGATTCATGAAAATCGGTTAATATTTGCAGTAATAATAGAAATTTTGAAGTGCACACGACAGTATGCAAAGATACACCGCACAATGGAAGAAACGCATTTTTTTCGTTCAAAAGGTCTACAGCCTTCAATTTTGCCCCAATCCGCAACTACTTTTTCTTTAAATTGAAGAGCGCTAAATTTTCAAGAGCACCTTAGTCAGAGATTCTTGCATTTTCATTGATTTATTTATTATATGTTTACTCGAAGTATGAGGAAATAGAGATTTCTTATAAAATCATTATTTACTCTTCAATAGCGGTTTGCATATAATGAAAATCATCCTAAATCGAAGCAAGAGTACTCCCAGTATGCAAATAATTTTTTGATTACTGTCTGTTTTAATTGTTATAAACGGAAAACACTAACAAACAGCCACATAGTGTAATTTTTGTTTGCAAAAAATTTGTTTTCGGATGAATATTCTTTAAATTATAGTGAGAGTGACCGTTAGTCACAAGTTTTATGACACATAAACAATTGTATATGTTGTGAACATATTAATATTATTAGTAATATTATTACGATTCGAAGGTATTTAACAACACTGAAAAAAGTGGATCGTTGGAAGAACTCTCTAAACCAGTAAACGCAGAAAAAAGAAATATAATATTTACTAATCAAGAAATGTAAAGTGTTTCTTGTAACCGTAATAGTAAAAACTGCTCTTAAGGAAGGGGTGAAAATGTCAAAAGCACTTAGCATTTCGTAAATGTCAGAGTGAAATTAGGGTGAATTTAACGACAATCCTCTAGTAAAATAAACCTCTATTCAATGGTATGAAATACGGTAAGGTATGTAAAATCCACTGAACCGAGATTACAATATAGTGGTACAGTGAACATTACAGAAGGTTCGGTACATGCTACCGATCCGAATAGCTTCACTGTTAGAAAAATCTGTATGAGATTTAATATACATGTGTGTGAAGCAAATATGCACTACCGCTACTGTAATGTAACATACATGGATGTAGTGAATTTAATATACATGTGTATTAAATTTAATATACAGGTCGGTATAGCAGTGTGCATGAAAACTCAAAGTGCTTTCATTTCTTTAAATCTTGTCAAAATTAATAATCTAGAATTCGTCGACTGAATTGTTATTTATAATGAAAGTGCGATGTACGTGTAGAACTTTTTCCAAAATCCAGTCTAAATAGTAGAAATTTAATGCTAGTACAGTTAATTGTAGGTTAGGTCTGTTATTTGTTTGCTCAATTGATCTTTTCGACTTAAAATCCAGTCATATTTTTGATTAACAGAAAGACGGTATCATGTTTTATTATTTAGAATCGAAAATTCATGTCGAACTTATTTTGAATTTGTGTAAAATGGAATTATCTGATTTCACTTGTAAATGATTAACATGAATGTATATGAAATTTAATATAAACGCTCTTAGTGGCGATTTCATATGATTGATATATTAATTTTAATACACATGGCTATATATTAAATTTAATATTATTTTTAACATTGTTGTTTAGCTCACCCTCAAAGTCGTAATAACGCAACCCTACTGAAAACCCCGACGTCGGATCCTACGTCGGATCCTAATAGTTCCCTGCGTCGTAGCCGACATCGTAACCCACGTAGGATCCTATGTCGGATCCTGATAGTTTCCGACGTCGGAAACGACGTAGGAAACGTCGTCGAGTATTGGGATCGTTTCCGACGTCGGAAACTATTAGGATCCTAATAGGATCCAACGAGATTAAAAAAAAATTTTATGGAATAATAACTGTTACATATTTAATTCCTAATTTACAGAATAACAATAAACAAAACCATAATATAATATACACTATATAAGTATATTTATATATATATATATAGTATATACTGTACTCTATATATTATACACCATATAAATAAAAAATAAAATATATATTATATATAGTGTATATTATATTCCAGTTTTTTTTATTGATTTTCTATAAATTGAGAATTAAGTATGTTACAGTTATTATTCCATAAACATTTTATTTAAAAAAAATCTCGTTGGATCCTATTAGGATCCTAATAGTTTCCGACGTCGGAAACGATCCCAATACTCGACGACGTTTCCTACGTCGTTTCCGACGTCGGAAACTATCAGGATCCGACGTAGGATCCTACGTGGGTTACGACGTCGGCTACGACGCAGGAAACTATTAGGATCCGACGTCGGGTTTTTCAGTAGGGAACCTATCCGCGCGGACCACTGGATGAATTCATGACGCGATCGGCAATGGATGGATTGCATCACATAAAATACATTTATTTTTGACATTTCTGTGACAGTCGTCACATTACTCCATATTCTTACTCAGAAATGAAGAGGTTTTATAATAAATAACACAATTTTAGATGGCAAATCTTATTCACGGATCGCGTACAGTTAAGAGTTTATTGGAGCAAGACGTTTTTGCGTTCCGCGACTGTTCCAGCTGACTTGTATGGATATAATATGAGTTAAATGCGAGGTTAAATGTGATAACTTTTGTCGTGTGCCGCGATGGCATGAACGCGTATTCAAAAGTCGTTACCGAGGTCGCCACCTTAGTTACAAAGGCATTTCGGAATTATTTCACAGATCTCAACTCGTGTAATAGTGTAGTGGTTAAGGTGATCGACTTGCGAGCTAGCTTTATGCGTTCAAATCCCCCCCTCCCCCCGTTGCGTGCGAAATTTTAATTGTCTTATAAGCGTTGTAACTTACAAATAGCGATTAATTATAAGCGATTAATTATTTTTTAGCCATATTTTTTTACAATTCATAGAGCCGTCCAAACTATAGTCTGTACCCTTAACATAAGTTAGATCTGTTTATATTATCCGTCAAGGTGACATGATAATTCGTAATTGCAGCATCGAGGAATAGTGCAGAATAGCGACTTGATCGGTCAAATCTACTGATCCGCAGGTTAACAGCACTTGAGAATCGGTACTGGTTACAATAAATGATAGTCATATTCAGTTGCCTATAGTTGTAAAATTTACTGAACTGCCGTGTTGTCCATATACGTACTTGGAAGAGCAGTAGATTTAACTTGGTTTTCAGTAAAATATAGGGTTCTTTTTTCTGCGTGTAGTTCTAACTACTTGTAATTGAAGCGCAGTTTTCTGTCGGTGAATTTTGTTAAAATTACTATTTTGTGTTCAGGTTTGTTGAACTAACTTTTTAAGAAAGTAGGATAAACAATTTCAAATAGTGAAAAGTAACATTGCCGATTTCGCATTGTAACGTATTTATGTATATTGAATATGTATATATGCACTGTACGCATTCTATACACGATTTATGATTGGATTAGCTCGAAACTTTCGACCTCGCTTTCGACAACAAAAATGATGTAAAATGTCACTCTCACTATAATTTAAAGAATATTAATCCGAAAACAAATATTTTTCAAACCAAAATTACACTATGTGGCTGTTTGTTAATGTCTTTTGTTTATAACTATTAAAACTGACAGTAATCAAAACATTATTTGCATTCTGGGAGTACTCTTGCGTCGATTTAGGATGATTTTCATTATATGCAAACCGCTATTGAAGAGTAAATAATGATTTTGTGAGAAATCTCTATTTCCTCATACTTCGAGTAAACATATAATAAATAAATCAATGAAAATGCAAGAATCTCTGACTAAGGTGCTCTTGAAAATTTAGCGCTCTTCAATTTAAAGAAAAAGTAGTTGCGGATTGGGGCAAAATTGAAGGCTGTAGACCTTTTGAACGAAAAAAATGCGTTTCTTGCATTGTGCGGTGCATCTTTGCATACTATCGTGTGCACTTCAAAATTTCTATTATTATTGCAAATATTACCCGATTTTCATGAATCTTTTTTTCAATTTCTTAGAATTATATGAATAAACTATGTATGCTAATTAAGATTCAATCACGCGATGTTTTCGTAATTTCAGTTTTTTGAACCGGCCTGCATCTCATAACAATGAGAGGGCGATTCGTTTCGGTTGATTCGACTTGCGCGACGGGGCGTCTTCCTCGTAGCGGAGCTCTCAGCTTTGAGAAGGGTTGAGGTTCAGGCCTCGAAAATACACACTCAGCTACTACTGAGCGTCACTGCATTTTTTTTCCATTGCACTTTTCTTTTTGTTTATAACGTAAAATCTTAACAAAAATTAAAAAAACCGAGACTTCCCTGTAAAAGAACTTAGATGCGCAGTGATGTGTGTGTGACTCGCTACTTGAAATAATTGTTTTATTGCAAGTAGTTACAGGCTTGCAGAATAGGGTGAAGATCTCACAACAGCTGATCAGTGATGAATGGCACGACGATCCTTAAGAATGTCCCCCAATGGTACGGAACGTTCCAGGAATGTTCCCGGGACGTGTAAAATATCCGCCGCTTGGGGACGTTCCACTGGAACGTTCCAAACATAAATTAAAGGTATTGTTATCATTATCGATCAATAACGCTTAAGCTGTAAGTGATAGGTCAAAGTCGATGTCAATTTATGATACGGATATCATATTATAGTGTAGTATATGCAGTACTCAAAACTCAAAAATGACATCTACTCTTACCTATCTCTTACGGTTTAAGAGATAATTGTTGTTGAAAATAACAATAATGGAAGGTTACCCTCAGGTCCCAGTGGAACGTTCCTGGAACGTTCCCAAGTGGCGGACATTTTACACGTTCCGGGAACGTTCCTGTAACGTTCCAGTGGAACATTCCGAAGGTGCCCGCGGAACGTTCCGTGCTATTAGGGTTGTTGTCATCCTCATGTTCCTCAACTACTTATCAAATGTTGACTGAGTCCCTGTCCAACCGGTCAGCGGAATAATTCCTTCGATGAGTCCTTGTTCTCCTTTGAATTTTTTTGATGATCATTCAACTGTCAGACAAAATTTTTGGCGTTGGTGATTAAGTGAGATTTCCTTAATTCCCTGCCACGGGATCACATTTAATCACGGTAGATCTTTGTCCTTTTCTGACACAAAGTCCAGGGGAAACCCGTGGCTCCAAAACCCCTGATCGGTCGGGTGTTTGGCGCCTTATCTTTATGTTATTGGCTCCACGTATTTTGTGGACAATGTAATTTTTTGTGTTAAGGTTTTTTTTTCGAGAAGAACTCACGGGGTGTTTGTAAAGTATTTGAAGAGAGTTGCGTTCTTTGAAGTATTTACTTATAGATGTAAAAGAAAAGAAAGGACAGATAATTGTTCTGGAGATTTGATTTTGGGTCTTTCACACATCTGGAAGTGTGTTTCATGAGAATTTAGATTCTTACCGTTTTCCCGCTTCCGGTCAAAGGTTTTGTTCTTCATAGTTGCTTCCAGGACTTTAATGGTTTATGATAAATTTCTCGGAAGTCGGAAGTGTCCTTGAGACATAAAGATTCATGCGTTTCGAGTTTCTCTTTCATTTTTGTTTCCTTTCCCAATCTATGATTTATTTATTCGGATTATTCTCAGTTTTTTCACTTTCCTACGTTCGTTCCGCTATTTCGTAATTTTTATTCTTAAAAGATTCCGGTTTCGTTTCCTGTTCTAAAGTATCTGCTTATTTTCGAATATTCGAGTTTTCTTTCTTAGTGATTGCGATTGTCGTAATTTAATTTGAATTTGGCGCTTATTGGGATTTAAATTGTATCGGTAACGCAGGTTTCTACTTGTTTTCAGCATTTGCGATTGAGGCCGTTAGGTGGCGTATAAATTAATTAGGTTGGTATGGCCCTTCGTCACATAATTAAAAAGAGTTTGCAAGAAGGTTGCATTTTCTTAGCGTTAATTAGGGCCCCCAAAAAAATTAAATCATTTCATTAAATTTGATTGAATTATTAGGGAACATCCATTTCCTTTTATTGTTGCCCATTGTTTAAATTTTGGTTGTTATTGTTATGTTGCCTTGCTAAGTTTTAAAATTTATTATTCTGATGTGGCGTCCCACTCGGATGTCGACAACTTATTTTCGATTTTTATTAGTCGATAAGAGGGAGTTCTTATTTGCCTTGATCGCGGCAAATTCAAACGTTTGTTAGTTCCTCTTCGACTATGTTTAAATATTGCGGTTCGTTGCTGTCGTAGAACATGAGTTGTTCCCCTGGAAATAATGTAGATAAGAAAGGTTGACACAAATAAAGCACTTGTTTTATTTCACTCTTGAAAACACTATTTTTATTTCATCAATTTTAATGTTTACTATTTCAATATTTACGCGTCACAATAACTTTGTCGAAACGAAAAAAACGAGAAATGGTTGCGGAGATCCGGAAATCGATTATATCCGAGGAAAATCTAGATCTGCCGAAAAACGGCGCGGAGCTGGTTTTTATATGGCTAAACCACGCCTAGAAAAATATAGATCAGCCTATCATAGTTTCTAATGCCGATTTTACTACAAATATTTAGCCAATCGCTATTTAGGAATGAAAGCTTGTCCACGCCCATATTATACAAGAAAACCGGTTCTAATGAGTTATGTATGAGAGGGGAGGTTATTCTAGGAAAGAAGAATTTTCCTTATAGTCGGAGAGCTAGCTACAAAAAACGACTCGATTCGGTGCCCAAGATCAAAGCTCGAAAGTTGTAAGAAAAACATTTGTATATTATGAAATGGCACCTCTGCCAGTTTGCAACCTTTGCGTATGAAAATGGCAGCTGGTTTTCCACGACGGAAAATTTGTCAAAAAAATCGATTTGGTGGCCGCGTCAAATTTGTTTAGAAACATTCTTTAGGTTTCAACTAAGAGCGGTCAAACAATGGCAGAAGTCCAGTCGCTTGGAAAACCCTTGGCAGAAGCGATTGAAAAATCCGGACCCCCCCCCCCCCC
>CAKNXH010059060.1:21974-43393 GCA_932178445.1 Andricus quercusramuli
GGATTTTCCACTACACCCCCCTTCCCTTCTAGTGGCTACGTAGTTTATAGAGGAGCCCTTAGCCCCTTATGATTTCTTAGTCATTATCGAAATTCAAGAATCTCATCTTTGTGATTATTTGTATTTGTTTCAGAGGGAAAATTTCCTGGGACTGAGTAATTTGGTTCCCCTTTTTCATTCTATCCAGATAATTGTAATATAAAGTCTCTATTCCGCAATAGTTAAAGCAAAGATATTATAAAAGTAGATGCGGCACGGGTAGGGTTACCAGATGGTCTGTGTGAGAAGAGCGGACACTCTACAATTCCATCCCCCCCTCCCCTCCCCCCCCTATAAAAAATGAAAAGAAGAAAAAAAAGTTTTAGCATTCGAAAGAATAAAAAAATAAAAATGAAAATAAATGAAAAAAAAGATGTTGAAAGAGCGTAACTTATTTGGTGATTCTCGAACCATCCCTGGCGGACCGGCCGAACGCAAACATTACGCTACAGCGTAACGGTAAAGTAATAGTAAAGTAATGCTAAAGTAATATGGCATTATAATTAATAAAGGAAACAAAATTAATATGTAAATTGTTGCAATTATAATAAAACGTTAAAATTTACATTAAATGGTCATGCCGTAATTGCAACAAGTTGCTTTCTCAGCGTTAAAAAATAAAAAAACAAAGTGGCTGTCATTCAAGTCGGGTCCCTGCAGACTGGCAACCCACTTAAAGCCACGTTAGCGGGTTGCCAATATGCAGGGGCCCGACTGCAATGACGGTCACTTTGTTTTTTTATTTTTTAATGCTGCAAAAGCAACTTGTTGCAATTGCGGCATGACCGTTGAACGTAAATTTCAACGTTTTATTATAATTGCAACAGTTTACATATTAATTTTGTTTCCTTTATTAATTATAATGCCATATTACTTTACCATTACTTTAGCATTACTTTACCGTTACGCTGTAGCGTAATGTTTGCGTTCGGCCGGTCCGCCAGGGATATTATACTCTACCTGGAGTTTGGATGGAATTCAAAACAAAATAAAAAATATATTCGTACAATTTCATTTCATTCATATAGGCTAAATCTATACTGAAAAGATGAAAATATTTATTACCTTATAGTTTATCGGTCTGATCGAGAAAAAAGCGAACATTTCACATAAAAAGCGGACAAGCGAACACGGGACAAAAAAAGCGGACATGTCCGCTGAAAAGCGGAGTCTGGTTACTTGTGGTAACCCTAGGCACGGGGTGTTAGACTAGGGGAACCATATATATAGGACATCACATTTTCTGCCATATCGAGGTGCTGCCCTCACCGTACTACGAAGTCGGGCGCTTGTTTTCTCGTTCATAGTAAAATATGACGGTAAAGCAGTTGAAAGCTTTTTAAGGTTAGAAAAGTTTGACATGTATCTCTTTCTCTTCATAAACACCGCACTTTTGAATATAATAATAAATAGCGCAATGTCTAGGTACACCGAAAATGCATCATTATTTGGAAAAATTGATTGAAAATTAATAATGACAGAAGCAGTGATATGATGGTAATGAATAATCTGAATTGGGAGAGTCTCTCAAAAAGATAATCATGTTTATATTTGTATTATAATTTCTAATACGTTCATGTTTTTCTATGAGTGATATATGTATATGATTTTTTAAATTATCATTTTTTGTACTTTGAAGTTTAAGTTTTATTACTACACTGAACCGAAATTTGAGTAAATCCAAGAATATATGAAGAATTTTTGTAGATTTGAAGCTTGAGACAGATTTTTTTACATAGTGTTTTAAAAAAAAATTTTAAACTTCTTCTCGGAAATCGAATTTTTAATTAAAAAAAAGACTAAGAAGAAAGTTCGAGATAAACCAGTGCTGAAAAAAATTTTCTTTAATCAATATTTTTTTTATTGAAATAATCAAATATTTGTACAAACAAAAACATTTAATATTGAACGTGTTTAAAAATTATTGCTTACATTTAAAAGAACAATCATTGAAAAAAAATATATTTCCAGGTAAACAATTTTTGATTGAAAATGTACATAGTATATTTTTTTTTTATTTACAAAAACTGTTCTCCAAAAATTGTTGATTTAAAAAAAATTAAAAAGAAACTTCAAAATAAATCAGTGCTGATTTGAATCCTGGAATGTTTGTTTGGAAAATTTTATTAGGTTCAAAGAAAATTTAGGGAAAAATTTTTGTTTTGTTTGAGTCGCACGTGTTGTTGCATTAATTTGTTTATACAATTTTTGCAGAATTATTTTTGTTTCAAATTCATACATTAATTTAAAAAAAACATTCAATAATAAACAAAAACTTCTTTGATGAAGATATTTTATTATCGTATTTGTAATAAATAAACAATATTTATTAAGGAACAATTTTTTAATTATTTAAATTCTGGAATTTTATCATTATGGAATATTCTAGTTCGGATATTTTATAATCCGGCATTTTTGTATCGGGAATTTTATTATCTGGGAATTTTAAAATTCGGTAATATTATAAGCTGCTCGAGAATTTTATTATTTTTGGAATATTATATCAGCGAGTTTTACAGAGTCGGGAGTTTTATTTTCCTAGATATTTCAGTCATCCCTAGAAGTACAGAAAAATTGCTGTAATTATAATTTAGACTCCTGGATCTTGTCAATTTTTTCTTACAGTTCACACTTTTTGTTATAAGCTATAGGTTAGGTCAAAAATAACAAACTTTGAGATTCAAAATTGCTAGAAAGCGAAAAAGTCAAAAGTTTAAATTTGAACGTTGAAATGTGAAAATACCTTCTTACTTTAGTCGCTTCTTTTGAAAGCTGATCCTTTGCTTCCAGTTTTCTTTTCGAAATATATCTTGAATTTAACGCATTTTAAATTCAATGTTTTCAACTGCATTTAGATTCAAGCATGTATACAAGTGTTTTTTGTTAAAAATATATATTAATCAAAGTATTTTACTTATTTTTCACAATTGTAATGTATAACCTTTAAAATTGAATAATCGCAGGTTAAAAATGAAAAAGTAGACTAATTTCAAATTTATAGCATTTATATTGTATATTTTGAACCACTTGAACCTGGACCTTTTTTTAAGCTTTTCAAAACATTTTTGAAAACTTTTTTTTAACACTTTTTTGCATATAAGAAACAACATTCTTCCATCTAATAACTGTTTTAGAGTAGAAAGAAGTGAAAAGAAGCAAAATTATAAAATCGGATCTTTTTATTTTGGTTGTAATTTCTTAATAAAAAGGAGTGCTATTTACTCTACAAAATCGCTACAAAAATCAGATTATTACTGAATAAATTGCTAAATAATTTTGTTTCGTATAAGGTCAAGAAAAAAAGAATGTATGCACTTGGAGTATCAAAAAGAAATTTAAAGCTATTTAAATATACAAGAATTTTTGAATTGAAACTTTTCGATAATTTTAGATTGAATTAATTCAATTGATTTAGTTACAAATTAAAATTGTTTGAAGTTGCAGGATTAGAAAGGAATGTCTTTTAATACTTGAATCATTATTTCAGAACAACTAAAACCGTATATCTTCAGATAAATTTTAAAATTGGACTATTGAAAATTAGGAGTGCTTGAAAGAACTGAACAAATGTTTAGTTTCAAAAGCTTTTTAAAAGGGTGGTTTTTCAAGTTTGATTTATTTTCTAATAATTTGACTCACCCACAAATTATTTTTGTTGTGAGAAAATAACACGGGATTTTTGTCAAAATTAAAAAATATATATTTAATATTCGCTCAAGGTCAATTTGTTGAAAGTGCTTGTTTCTGAATAAATTGACTTTATTATTGTTTCTCATTTCGTTCTGTCATTCATGGATTGTGTTTGCCATAGAAAACATTTGAAACCTGGTTCTTTCACGTTTATAGAATAATAACTAAAGGTCACTCAAGGTGATTTTCAGTACAAATTATCAATTTATAAAGAATATTCGTCAAACTATAGAACGGATTTCTCGCCCGAAGATACAAACCTTAATTGTACTATAGTAAAAACAACTGGAAAAAATGTGATTTGAGCCAAATTTTGTGAAGAAAATTAACCTTAGTCGACCTATAAATATTCATTTTATTTCTTGAAAGATTGAAAAAAATCTATTCGAAACGCTTTTATTACAAGAATTTTATTAAAGAAAAATATTGTTGATGAAAATAGTATAATTTTTACTTATATTTCTTAAAATAAAAAATTACCAACAAAATTTGTAGAAAACCTTTTGAGGAATGAAATGATTTTCCTGGAAGTTAGAACCGAAAAATTAATATAAAAAAAATGAAAGCTGTGCTAAATTGAGCTTGACTCCCGACTTTTAAAAACTGAACTGTAGTTCTAGTATTAAAAATTGAACAGTTATTGATTTTACAAGACGATTCTGGATCTGTTCAAAATTGTATACATAATTTACCTATTTCAACGTAAAAATTTGAAATAATTTAATTCGCAAGCATTAGTATTTACACAAATGTAAAAATCCGACTCAGTCTTCATAAAAAAAAAAAAAAAATTGATTAGCATTTCGAACTCGAAAGTTCATTGCCTCACTACCCGATTCGGGTAGTGTTTCTAGGTGGATAAATACTACCAGTGTGGGTCCGCCACACCCACGACGGGTCAACAACACGCAGTATTCCCGAACGGTCACCCATCCAAGTACAAACCGCGCCCAACACTGCTTAACTTCAGTGATCTAACGGGAACTGGTGTTTTCAGCGTGGTATCGCCGTTGACATAAACATAAAGTCTTCATAAACAATGTTTAATTTGAAAATCAATAAAAATTAATAGATTCATAAATAAACGCCTTCATTCAATCTCAATATCTTATTCATGTATTGTTTCAGTATAAAGTATTGCATTTTAACTCATTCAATTTGGAATTTTCAAATTAAAAAAAAGTACAATTTTCAGTATTAAAACATTCGAAATTGAATTGTCACAATTTCAGAATGATAAATTTAGACTTTGAAAGTTACAATTATAATTTTCTAATTTTTAAGCTTGTAATGTAAAGGTAAAAGTGTTGAATTTTAAATGATTTTTTATTTTGAAAAAGTAAGTTTAAAAATATTTCAAAACATTTCAAAAGATTTACAAAATTTGAAAAAAAATCTGGAAGCTTTTGAAGTAATTTGTTTTGCAGGATTTTACAACAAGTTGACTTTCAATTTTGAAAAATTACATAATTTTAAGAGAAGGTATGAAAATATGGGACGACTAAAAAAATTCCGAAAGGGATGACTGAAAAGTCCCGAAAAATGAAATCTCCGACACTATTAAATTGACGAATGGGAAAATTTTCGAATAATAAAATTTCCGAAATTATAATACAGTCAGACCTCGTTTATCGGGACGTCTTTGAAATGTAAACACCTCGTTTATCGGGATTCGGAGGGATCTCCCACTACTACCCCCAGCATCAAGACGGGTTGCCATGACACCTTGCTGTGTTGTTATTTACGGGTTATGTCAGGTTTGTTCGCAAATGATAAAAAAGAATTTTAAATTCCCGCTACTCCCACCACGCTCTCACCTTACCCCACTTCAAGTGCTTATGTATAAGGAGCGGTGGTTGGAAGGGGAACAATATGTCCCGGTAAACGAGATTGCATGATCCCGGTAAGTGAAGATGACGATAAATGAGTGTCCCGATAAACGAGGTTTGACTGTATTGTCGAACAGTTTATAATATTACCGAAGTGGAAAATTTCCGACAGAAAATATCCAAAGTAAAAAATTACCGAATTACAGAATCCTGGAATTAAATCATGAAAAAATAACTTTTTTCTCAATAAATATTATTTATTTCTCAAAAATACAAAAATACAATAATCAAATATTTTTATTAAAGAAATGTTTAAATATTTAAATTTTTCAAAATTATTGCTTGAATTTACAGGAACGATAATTGTTTGAAAATTGTATCAAAAAATAATATAAAAAACACGTGCGCTTCGAAAGAAAAAAAATTCTTCCTACATTTTCTTCGAACCTAATAACATTTTTCAAACAAACTTTGCAGGATTCAATTCAGCACCGACTTACATCGGAATTTATTTTATTCATTATTTTTTTTTTTTATTAAAAATTTGATTTTTGAGAACGTTTTTCGTATTTTTTTAAATACTATGAACATTTTCAAACAAAATTTTTAATCCATTTTCTTAATCATTATTATTTTAAATTCAAAAGAGAATTTTTTTAAACTTGAACCATTAAAAACGTTTCTTTGATAAAAGTATTTGATGATTGTATTTTCAATAAATAAATAATCTATAATGAAAAACAATTTTTCGGGACTTTTCAATCGCTTCGGAAAATTCGCGACAATTCTAATATTACCGAATTTGAAAATTCCCGATAGAAAATTTCCGAATTACGAAAGATCCGAACTAGAAAATTCCCCAATTTAAACCAAAAAAAATTGTTTGTTAACAAATATTTTTAAAAATAAAATAACAAACATTTATATCGAAGAAAAGCCTTTTTTAACGTTTAAACTTTAAAGTTTTTCAAAATTATTGTTTGAATTTAAAATAACAATAATTGAAAAAATATATTTCTGGATGAAGAAGTTTGTTTGAAAGTGTGCATTGGTATTTTAAATTACAAAAAAAAAAACTTTCTCAAAAATCAAATTATTAATTTACTTTAATGCAATTATTGTTATTTGAAATTCAAAAAATGATTTGAATAAAATTAAACATTTAGCAAAATTTTTGTGATAAAGATATTTGACTATTGTATCTTAAATTTAAAAGATTGATGAAATTGTAAAAAAATATCGTAGATTTTAAGGCAATTTTTTTGCAGAATCTTACACAAATTTTACGAAAAAATGGGAATAATTTTGAAACCTATTTGAAAGTTCTGAAAAAAGTTCAAAAATATAGTTTGAATAATATATATTAATTGTATTTTAAATTTTATACACCATATAACGTACGTAAATATTTCGAGTAAGCTGTATCAATTATAATAGTACATAGTTTTATTTTAAAATATATTGTATGGATCATGATATTTTTCAAGAATGTGCTATTCAAATTCTATTCAACTAATTAAATTTTTTTTTGCAAATACGAAACCTAATCTGGCTTGGATAGAACAGCCGTCTCAACCTCTATTTTCAATTTAGATGGTTCTTGTCCGAGCTAAAGTTATCGACGAGTATGATGAGAGTTGCTTACAGCGCTCCAAGTGGCTGTTGGCAAACTAGATCGATGGGTGCTAGCGACGGGTGGTGGAGGCTAGAGGGGAACTGACAATTTTCGCCGGACGCGCCGTCCATATTTATCGCGGGTAACTAAGTCCGCACCGCATCTAAGCTTATAATATCTTTAGTTAAAGGAATGAAAATACCAGAGATATCGATTATTATCGCTTCAAGGCTAAGTATCCAAATTGAGTTACTTGACTAAACTATCAATAATTTAATTAAGGTAAGTTTATTTAGTAAAATTAATCAAAATCCTTAGGTCAATTGATATTAGATAATTGAATTGTAGCCAGGTTAAAATTATCCTTTTATTACTTACAGTTACTTAATAATTCTGCGGGAATATTTTACCAGATTTTCAAAAATCCATACCCTTTTTTATCCCTTAATCTTTAAAGTAACTATTTTCCTATTACTAATTTAATACTTTTAAGTTGAGTGATATTAATTTATGATATTGATTAATTTATAAAAGCGGTTTTATTAATTATACTTAAATTACCTAGCTGAAAATTCCTGTACAGGAACCTGTCCAGGAACCTAACAGGTTCCTGCACAGGTTCCTGTACAGGTATTTTCAGCTGGGTAATATTCATTAAAAAAAATTTAACTAACTTAGACTATTCCAATGATACGTTTAGAAGGTTATACTGAATTGATGTCAACAATTCATTAATAATGAAGTGTAATATCAATTTTATGGTTAAATAACTCTAATATACATATTTTAAGTAAGATTTTAATTCTAGATAAAATTCTACCCAGTGATTCAATGTTAGTTAAATTAAATAATACTATCAGAAAGATTTACCATTAAAAATTAATTATTCATAATAACTTAGAGAATTAAATTATATATATTTCTACTCTAAATTTCAACTATCCGTTATACAAAGGTAAATATCTACATTTGACTATTTATTTATGCAAGAAAAGTATAAAAATATTTCCAAATGTACAAATAGAAAGGTGTTGCTCCAAATTGCTCGAAAACCCCTGAAAATCGAGTTTATATAAATGACAACTAGACTTATACATATATCTAAACTTACATCAAATCTTACTTCTAGGCTATTAACGGTCGTTGCTTCTCATTTCATTATTCCATACAAAAAAAAAAATTCATACCACTCATTATTTCCATTCTTTCCATACATGGCTGGACGGTTGCGAAAGGCACCTTTTCTCTTCTTTTTTTTCGTGCGTGGGCCTCACACCGCTTCACAACCCCGGCTTATGTCGTACGAACCCACAGCACACAAAAACCTGAGGGCAAGTTGAAGCCTTCCTATAACAATTTCTTATTATTTATTCACTCATACGCATTACGCTGTTTCATAATTTAATCTTGCAAACATTTTCAACAATTTGGAGGTCTAAATGTGTCAACAAAGACTTAACTCAAGGTGAAAAATGGGATGTGCAGCTAATTTTAGTTTATCCAAATGAACAATTTTTGAATTATTTGGTCCTATTTTAATTCGAGCATTTCGGGTTCCTAATAAATTTCCGGTCACAAATGGGCCTTTAAATTATAATGTCCTTCTGATTTTTCTTTGGCATTTTGAAGTCACTCATTAGCCTTAGATTGGATGTTATCTAATTTAAGAAAAAGTTCACGCAGATGATCAACATACGTTCTTTCAGGAGGTCTTTCAGCAAAGCTTGTAGGGAGCAAAGCTTATCTACCAAATACAAAGGTGTATAGGGCGAAACCAGTACCTTCATAAACTGCGGTATTATAGGAGAAGACGGCAAATCGAAGCCATTCGTCCCAGTTATGAGGAACTTCAAAATGCCGCAAATACTCAATTAGAGTTTGATGAATACGTTCAAGGGATCCAAGACTTTGAGGATGGTAAGCAACAGATTGAATTTTCTGGATTTTGAAGACTTTGCAAAAATGTTGAATAACCTTGCTCGTCAAATTTGTTCCTTGATCCGATTGTATAATTCGAGGACAGCCATATCTTGATATAAAGTTTTCGGCTATTGCTTGAGCAATAGTTACGGAATCTGTCATTTTTAAAGGAATTGCATCGGAATATTTAGAAAATACACATTGAATTGTTAAAATGTATTGGTTTCCTTGAGGCGTTACCGGAAGTGGCCCGACTAGATCAATTTGAATTTTTTCAAATGATTCCTTTGGTGTATCGGTTATTACCATTGGCATTCGCGTACCCTTCCTGAGTACCTTATTTCGCGTGCAATTTTTACAAATACCTAATATTCTCTCTACATCAGATTTCATATTCTTCCAAAAATATTTTCCCCTAATACGCCAATAAGTCTTATTAATTCCCTTATGACCACCTACCACCGATTCATGGAATTCCTTTATTATTTCGTCTTGTTGATGAATAGGAGGAATGATAATTTCACCAGAGCAAATTATTATGTGAAGACCAGAATCTTTAAAATGTTGCTGAAATATTTGCTCAATTGAGAGCCAAGTTATTCAATTTAAATTATGCCCCTTATCTGAAATGTTGATAACCTTGATATCTAAATTTTCCATGGTGTTCCTTAGTGCTAAAATAGCGCTGGATACATGATTTAGGAAGATTTGGTCATCTTTTTTATCCTTAACAACCACACTGAAAATGTATCGATTTCTTCTCGAACATACCACGAAATCGTCCAATCTTGCCTTTTCATCTTTAAATTTATCTACATCAAATAATTGATTTTTAATTAACTCTCTGTTATTTTCCGATTCTACCAAACCATCGGAAGAAACAAAATGAGCAATTGGACCCTTGCCCATTATTACTCTATCTTTTGTGTAAGAAATGCAATTTTGATTTTTTATTATTGGATCGGATCCAACATGGGTTACTTCACCCAACTTATTCAGAAATTTCCTGAGTCGGAGATCGCCCTCCCACTATCGTTCAATTTACCTAGACAAATCCTTGGCCTTCCGTCCCATACATTCTCCGAGATAAGGCTCTTCGGTAGTTTTTCGGGGACATGCTCGTTCACTAGAGCGGAATCGATACGGAGAGACAATACGGCCGTCGTAACAGCAGCCTCCTCGCGTGGTATTTTACCATCCGATTCTGCATTTTTCCCTTACATTCTCTTTATGCATTGAAGGCCAAAGGATCCCAATCCCCACAGCTCGGAGCTAGTAGTTGTTACTGCGTCTGCCCTGATGTCGGGGTCCCTAATTGTCTGACCCAGCGGGCGTTTCAGGAACATTGCAGTCCTGTTATGGATCCCGTTCCTGAGTTCACTGTGGTAGGATGGCAATTCCATCATCCCTTTCTCCGAGACAAAATCGTTATTGTCTCCTCAACTTAAATCGTCATTACTTGTACAAGCAAAATCGTCATTGCTTGCATTTACCGGGGCAAAATCATCATTGCCCCCGACTCTAGTTTCGGGGTTTAATCCACTCAGGAAAACTCGACCAAGCAACTCCTTAATGACTTGATCATTTTCATTAACAATAGCATCACCCATCTCCTGCTCAGATGACAGACGGGTATAGTCAGAGTACGCGAACTTCAGAACACGACCATTCACCAACTTTACAGGGAGGGAAGCCTCTCCTTTATATTCAGGAGGATTCCTTGACAATGCATCTGCATTCAAATTTAGTTTTCCGGGTTTATGAACGATGTCGCATTCATATTCGAAAAGCTCGACTCGCCATCTTGCAAGTCTTGAATTTGGGTCCTTCAATTTATAGAGCCATACCAAAGGTCGATGATCAGTGACCAAGGTAAATCGACGTCCAAAAATATAAGGTCGAAAATGCCTTACAGCAAAAACTATCCCTAATAATTCCTTTTCAACAGTTGGGTAATTTGATCCGGCATGTTGCAAAACTCGTGATGCGAAGGCTATCGGGAGTTCTCGTTCAATTGTTCCTTCGACTCAAGACAGCTCCTAAAGCATGATTCGATGCATCAGTCGTTATAATGAAAGTTTTGGTAAAATCGGGATATTTTAGTATGGGCTCTGAACAAATAGCATCTCTAAGTTGTTCAAATGCTTTTTGTTCTTCATTGGTCCATTGAAATGAAATATTATCTTTTAATAAATATGTTAGGGGTTTCGATATTTTCGCAGATTCAGGAATAAATCGTCTGTATTAGCCGATTAAACCCAGCAATTGTTTAATATTTTTCTTCGTTTTAGGTATAGGAAAAATGTTACTGCTTCTATATTTTTTGGTTCTGGCTTCACTCCCTCTCGAGTTATTATATGACCTAAATAAGCAATTTCGCGCCTTAAGAAATTACATTTTTCGGGCTAAAGAGTTAACCCTGCATTTCTTAAGCGCAATAGTAATGCTCGAAGTTTCCTATTGTGATCATCTAAATCTTGAGCATAGACAACAATGTCGTCCATGTAGACAAAAAGCTCAATTCCTTGAAGGCCTGTAAGAACCTGATCCATAACTTTAGGAACAATGCATAATGGGGAATAATAAGGTGGAACTGACGGCTGAACTATTCCTGAAGAGAACAATTAATCCGTCTGTCTCCTGATATCATTTTTCTGAACGTGAGGATAACGATATTGTTTTAAATACACAGGTTTAGTGTCATTTGTCAAAATTTTATGTTTCAAAACGTTAATGGCCCCCAATTTATCCCCAGGTAATTTAAATTGTTAGGATAATCCAAAAAACAATGACAACAAACTTCCCTTTTCTACTTCATTTAAGTCGTCCATTTTTACGACTTTTTGAATCTCTAGGAGCCTTTTAGCTTGCTCTTTTTGTTTACCTTTTATGTCTTTTTTGTGTTTAATGGGAGTAAAATGTATATCGGGGGGTTCATATTCTTCTAATTCAAAGGCTGGTATTGTTAAGTGGACATTTCCGTTAGTACTATTTATAATGAATATCTTTGCTATTCTTGAATTATTTGTAACTAAACATTCCCCACAAAAGATACCGGGGCCGCAGGAAAATCGAGGTATATAACCTTCTTTTAATACTGTATCCTTTATAAGAATTTGATCCATTGCCTTTGACCTTGCTGGTAACGCTATGGTAGCATCGGTTATTATTATGAGAAGTTGTAGGCTCCGGAAGCTTCGATTATGATTCCTTAAAGAAACCAATCCCAAAGCTACTGGAACGTGTACGTCATCCGCTTCTGCTCCTTCTGTTCTAGAAGGTAAGCAAGAGCGGGAAATTTACGCGTGATAACATCGGGCAACACTGTTCCTTGGAGTCAGGTCTCTAGCCGCGGATGACCTTACGCTGCAGACAAGACAGTTGGAGATGAAGTTTCACCTCTGGATACTTTTTTAGAGCTACCAATATTTGTAGAATTTAAGAGGAACAGTGTTGACGGACCAGATGGAGTGATCCCAGGAGAACAGCCTTTTGCATCCGGTTCGCGATGAAATGAGCATGACGCTGGCAAGCCGGAATCTTGTTGAGTTGGCTAATAAATAAAGCTTTCATACCTCCAAGGCAGCCGATTATGAGAATTATAAGATGGACTTTGTAGCCTTGGTACAGCCTACTCAGCTCAAAAGAAGTGCTTGATATTTCGCCCGTTTTTCTCCCTCCTTTGCCGTGATATTACCATCGGCTGGTGCCGAGAATTCAATCACGTAAATGATCTTGTTCTTCAGATCTTGGAGGACAATGTCAGGCTTCGTAGCACTGATACGTTGAGTGGTGGAGAATGAGAAATTCCAGTAGATCTTACACTGATCATTCTCCACAACTGACTCGAGTTCCCCCTGGGCGTATGGCAAGACGGGCAATAGATCAACACCATAGAAATGCCTAAGATGGTAATATATCACTTTTAGAGCTGCATTGTGTTTCTCTATGTACGCGCAGCGTGCATATTTAGAGCATCCACTGAGAACATGTCCAAGTGTTTCGGGCTCTTGCTTGCACGCTCGGCGGTTGGTATCGCGTACAGGTACATTCATTATGCGCTCGCGGTAAACTAAGGTGTCTATGACGCCGTCTTGACAGGCAAAAAGAAATCCCTCGGTCTCCGATCTCAATCCAGCAGACTTGAGAAACATGTTGGACAGACCCATCGAGAGCTCTTCTCTATGTAGGATGCCGTAGAACTTACCATGGAGGGGTTCCTCAGCATGTTCTCTTAGTAGGAGCGTATGTTCTGCTTCCTGTATACGACTTTTGAGCACTAGAGGTGTTAGTGATGCTAGGCCATGTGTAATGTCGCTGGAATTAAATGGGAGGTCAAGCTCCTCTGCGGCCCTATCTGCTGTATGGTATAGAAACACCGCAGCATTGGCGACTTCATGTTGATGTACGAGTCGCATAAGGGAATCCGTGCTTTTTAGAACTGAACAGGCTGTAGCTAGAACCGTTCTTCGATGAAGACACTCTAAGCTTAGCAATCCTCTACCCTCTTTATCGCGAGGGAGATATATTCGAGGTACGGAAGATCTAGGATGAAGACTTCGTTGTATTGTCATCATCTTGCGTGTGCTTCGATCAAGTTGTTTTAACTCATCGACGTTCCATATTACTGCACCAAACGTGTAGAGCAGTATAGGAACGGCCAGCATATTGGTCGCCTGGATCTTATTCTTTCCAGATAATTCGGAAGCCCAAATTTTTCTGAGAATTTGGCAAAACCTTTTTCCAAGGGCCGTTTTCAAGTTATGCACATTTTGGGTTTCCGCTTGCGGTATTCCAAGATATGTATATGTTTCTCCAATACCAAGATGTTGAATGGTATTTCCGCCTATGAGTTGAACATCCTGATCGTCACTGGATGATGTAGTTTCTAGTCTTCCTTGGTGTAGGTGGACGCAGGCACACTTGTCCAGTCCGAAGCTCATGCCAATCGCTTTAGAATACCTATTTACCGCATCTACAAGGATGTTAAGGTCCTTTTTTGAGGAAGCAAAGAGTTTAAGGTCGTCCATGTATAAAAGGTGGTTAACCTTATATTCTCTTCTGTTCGGCGGGCCACATAGGTATCCAGAGCTTTTGCCTCGGAGCACAATAGATAGAGGCAAGAGGGAGATGCAGAAAAGTATCGGACTTAGAGAGTCTACTTGAAAGACCCCCCTCTTATATGTGACAAAGCTTGTAGTCACTTGTCTTTTGTCAGATGTTATGACAAATCTTGTCCGCCACAAGAGCATAAGCTCTTTTATGCATCTCACTATTTTTGGATGCACCTCCATGCACTCAAGGAGCTTGATAAGAAGCTCATGGTTGGTATTATCGAATGCCTTACGGTAATCAATCCAAGCTATGGACAGATTGCGTCGATACCTGATCGAGTCCTGGGTAATACACCTGTCTATTAACAGGTTCTCCCTGCAACCTGCCAGCCCTCTCTTGCATCCACATTGTTCGACTATTGCACTCCATACCGGCTCGATAGATGTCAATATCCTCTCTTTGAGGATGCCAGTGAATAGCTTGTAGCTGGTGTTTAAACAACCTATGGGCCTGTAGTTCTTTGGATATGAGAAATCTCCGGCCTTAGGGATCAATACCGTGCGTCCTTCCACTAGCCACTGCGGGACGGATTGTTCTCCGTTTAAGAAAGTAGTGAATATACGAGCTAGATGTTGGTGCGTAGAAGTAAACTTCTTCCACCAAAAGTTGTTGATTTTATCTGGCCCTGGCGCCGAAAAGTTCTTAGTTCTACCGATAACTTTCTTCACTTTTTCAGCAGTAATTAGTGGATACTCTTCCTCTGGACCTTGTAACGTTTGCCTTTGGCAAAAGTTACGAAAGAGTGATATATCAGAAGCGTCTTCATTTAGCTGATAAGTATCTCCATATACTTGCTCCCAGAAGACTTGAATCTCTTCTCGACTGGGCGGATTTTTAACTACACATGACGCTTTATTGAACAGACGGGAAGGATTAGTAGAAAAGGTGGAATTTTCCTGAACCCACTTAACTCGCCGTTCAAGGCGCTGTTTCGCTGTTGAAAGAGATCTTACCTTTTGCGTTCAGTGCTGCTTGATGGTCGACAGTTTACACTTGTTCAGCGTGTGATTTGCTCTCCTCAAGTTTCGAGTAAGTGCCCTAACTTTTGGAGTGAATTTTTTATTTGATGTTATGTAGCTAATCACGCACTGAACATTTGATGCACTCCGTCTCGCCGTTTCAATTTTGAACTGAAGCTGTGCGATACGCTCCCGTGTCTTACTCAGACGTACCGAAGTATCGTTACTTCTATCGTCGCTAAGCAGGGAGACCGCCTTCTCGTTAACTACACAGTTCAGATTCCAGAGATTAACATCTTCAGGGAGCAAATCGCGGAGAGCAGTATTAGCTTCAGCTAATTTGTCCATCCTGAGGAAGACTTTTTGGTGAATAGATTTCCTACTTCTCATGTGGGCATTATCGGCTATCTGCAAAGGTGGTCTTGCTGGAACGGGTGGAATGTTCGCTGGAGGATGTTGCTCCTCTTCCTGTTGATAAAGAGCTTCATATCCGTTTTCTCGCAAGAAGGATACCTGATCTCTTAAATACTGAGGCGTTTTATGAGCATATTCCGGGTGCATATTGCCCCAACGGTCATGTAACCTCTTCATGAATCCTCTCCGCGCCGGTGAGCTTCTTTGCCAATAGGTAAATCAGGTAATCATGTCCTAGTTCTTTTAAATCATCCCTGAAATTTTTCTCCCATCTGTTTCTCGGTCTGCCTAAGGGTCTCTTACCAATCGGTCTCCCTCTTAAAACATGCGCCACTGTTCTTTCATTTCCCATTCTTGCTACATGCCCCGCCCATCCTAGTTTACGCGCTTTCATTACTCTATTAATATTTGCTGACCCGTAGAGAGCATGCAGCTCATCATTATGCAGTTTTCTCCATTCGCCGGTCTCTTCGTCCTTTTTTGGACCATAGATTTTTCTAAGTACTTTATTCTCAAGAACTCTAAACCTATTCTCCTCTCCTTTCGTCAGCGCCCACGTTTCGCACCCGTACATGACGACCGGCATTATTATTGTTTTGTAGATTCTTATTTTGATGTTTCTAGATAGCAATCGCGATTTTAATAGTGTATTTGCTGCATAATAGCACCCATTGCCAGCGTGCAGCCGCGCGTTGATTTCCGTTTTAATCTTATTTTCGCTAGTTATAATAGACCCGAGGTATTCAAACTCGCTAACCCTTTCGAATTTCATATTTCCGGCCATAAGATCCCCGTCTTGATTACATTGTTCAGATCTGACGACGGTCATATATTTAGTCTTCGATTCGCTAACTTCCAAGCCAATATCTTTGGCTTTTGTGATCAAGATTTCTGCATTTTTAGCTACCGTTTCTTTATCATCCCCTAGTAAGTCGAGATCATCCACATATCAAAGAATTTGTATTATCCCATTGAGGGTAGCACCGGTCGGATTCGCCTGCACTTGCCTAACCACGTATTCTAAAACTAGGTTAAAAAGGACGCACGAAAGTGCATCGCCCTGTTTCAGGCCATCGCGGATCGAAAACTCTTCAGATAAACTACCGTTTACGCGTATTCTACCCCTACTGCCGCTTAAGCAAATTTCGATAAGTCTAACCAATTTTCTTGGTACACCCAAGAACTCTAGAATCCAGTACATTCGTAGCCTAATTGTAAACATTTGATCGCTTGTAGATCGGTTTCGGCGGAATCCACACTGGTAATTCCCAATGATTTCCTCGGCAAAAGGAGTCAGTCTACTTAGGATTACATTAGACAGGATCTTGTAGCACGAAGGTACAAGTGAAATTCCCCGATAATTGTTACAGTCAGTTTTATTGCCTTTTTTAAAGATGGGAATAACGATAGAGGTATTCAATTCTTCCGACATGCGTTCTGTTTTCCAAACTTTTCGTATTAATTTAATAATTTGTCTTGTGAGGCGAGGGCCTACATTTTGTATCAGTTCTGACGGTAGGTCGTCGATGCCCGCGGCTTTGTTATTTTTCAACTTCTCTATAGCCATTTCTATTTCTATATTAGCAGGATCATCAATTAATAGATCAGCAGTGTGGATTTCGCCGAGATTACCTTCAACGGGGCTTCGCGTACATTTAATAGTTTATCGAAATAGTCTTTCCATAAATTCAGTCTCTCTGTCGCATCGGCTACTAGATTGCCATTTTCGTCCCTCATTACTTCCGTTCTACTTTGAAAGCCTTTCCTTATAAAATTGATTCCCCTGTACATCTCGCGCGGGTTATTCTGTTTATTATGCGTTTCTATTGCTAGTATTTTATTCTTTTCCCACTCCCTTTTCTTGGATCTATATAGCCTATTTGTACTTTTACTAATCTCGAGATACTTCTTATGTGTTTGATCGCACTTATTTTGTAAACTAATTAGTCTGGGCTTCCGACGTTTTTCAGACCCGAGTTTGCACTCTTCGTCAAACCATGGTTTGCTTTTCGTTACTTTCTTTAAACCTATCATAAGTTTCGCGGCTGTCTTTACCGCCTTTTTTATATTGCTCCACAGGGTTTCCGGATCCTCCTCGCAATTATTGTTATCGTCTTTCTGTTCTTGGAGAGCGTCAAAGCTGTTAGAAATCTCAACTTGATAATTTAATGTTTCTGTTGCTGTTTTGAACTTATCCATATTGAAACGAACTGTTGGCTCTGTGCGGCTTGTTTTCTTAGTTATCGCTAGCCTAGATCTTATTTTTGCTATCACGAGAAAATAGTCTGAATTTAAATCCGCTCCCCTATATGATCTTATATGGAGAATGTTTGTATGACGTCTTCTGTCAATTAGAACGTGATCAATCTGATTGTGAGTGTTACCATCTGGTGATCTCCAGGTGGCCTGATGTATATTTTCATGCTTGAAATATGTGCTTTTGACAACGAGGTTCTTTGAAGCTGCAAAGTTTATCACTCTAGTTCCATTGTCATTACTGACGTCATGCAAACTTTCTGATCCTATTGTAGGCCTATACATCGGTTCTTTTCCAATTTTCGCGTTGAAATCTCCCAATACTATTCTTGCGTCAAAAGTTAAGAACTTGTCGAAAACCTGCTTGATTGCTTCGTAAAAGAGATCTTTAGTGTCTTCGTCTTTGTCCTCGGCGGGGCAGTGCACATTGATTAATACCTGTTTGTTGAAAATACCCTTCAGTACAATGTATGATAACCGATCGTTAATGAATTGCATGTCGATAACCGCTTGCGAAATTCGTTTATTAATAAGAAAACCGGTACCCAGTGTGCGCCCCTTAGCTCCCACATAGTGAAAAGTATAGTTATCCTTAGAAATTGACGCGAAATCGCCCGGCCAGCAGGTTTCTTGAAGTGCTATTAAGTCAGTTTTGTATTTATTTGCTTTTCCAATGAGTTCGCTAAATCATGGTAGCATGGGTTGAAAGTGGAAATTCTATATCCCCCAAACGAAGACAGTCATCAATAAAATTTAAAATCGCATGATGCTGTCTTAGAGCTTCAACTCCCAAAATTCCATTTTGTTGAATAGGATAGGATTCGAGAACAACTTGAAAAGGTGTCTCCAAACCCTTTATTTTAATTTTTACCTCCCCCAGGGTGGTAATCATATCTGGACTGATCCATATTATATTATAGACACGCCTTCTATTTATCCATACACGCGGATCCAAAACTTTTTCTTTAATTAAATTTACACTAGACCCAGTGTCTACCAACAAGGTTGCTTTATTTAAAAAGAAGATGTTTTGTAAGATAATTATGGGCATTAAGCTGATTTCTTCGTTTGATTTGAATTGGAAGACAACCCGGTTTGAACCGAATTCTGTTTCAGGATCGCCGAGCCTTCGTTTGGACGATCCCATTTTCAGTTTTCAAGAATTTTCGCGTTTTCTTTTAAGGGATTCTCTCTTTTTGTCATGCTTCTCCCTAAGTCTATAATTTTCTAAACTACGATTTTCTAAATAACAATAGGTGCATTCCTCTCTCTCTCTTCTTTTTTAACATTACTTCCTAGCTGAGGACAGTTTCGCTTTATGTGTCCATGTTCCTTACATTGGAAACATCGGGTATCCTTAAGCTGTGAATTGCTTGGATATTGAGGCATATTTTTACCTTGAACCTAATTAGTTTTCCTTTGTGTCCTGATTTCCAGCTTTTCCACTGGAGATCCGCCTGATTGGCCAGAGCCTAGCCTTTTCTAATGTGTTCATTTCTTTATCCCATACTTGAGAATAAGCGTCTTCATCTAAACCACGCAAGAAATTCGCCACACTCGTTATCCGGTAGGTCTCACAAATTACTATTGCTTTACTGATCGGGGTGCTTTCCATAATCTGATTTGTTAGTTTGTTTAAAATTGGACTAACTCGTGCTCCATACTCAGGTATGGATTCCTGGGTCATTCTTTTCACGTTTGTCAAGTCTTGTAATAATTGACTCGCGTCTTCCTGAGGCAAATAAATTTGCTTTAAGGTTTTTCAAAATTTCTTCTGAAGTTATTCCCACGCGATCCTGAATATGAACACGTGCCTCCCCAATTATTTTGGTTTTTATTAACATTGTCAGATATGATATTTCTTGAGGGTTAACCATTAGAGTGGAAACACGACAGTCTTCAACAAACATTTTTACTGACATATTCTTCCCGTCAAAGGGAGGAATAATGTCACGCACTATTTTAGAAATTCTAATCAGATCTGCCATACTAGAAGAAGATGTACTAGGAGGGCAAGAATAGAGTTGAAGAGAATTATTTTGCATTTCCGTGTCTACATTTGAATTTTGATTTTTAACCCTTAAAGCGCCCACGGGGTATGAGAAGACCCCACTTTTTTTTGCGTGATTATACTGAAGCCACTTTTTTTAATTCGGCTTCTGTGATGCCCCTTAGCGTTAGTTGAACATCTCTTCTTTCGATCGACACAGTTGGCAAGTGGCTCCGTAGATTAGTTCAGCTTCTGCATACGTGTGAAGCAGTCGCCGACTCGTCGGGGTCGCCTACGACCCTACCTTTTTTTAACGCTGCACTATAATCATTTTTTTTTCTTGAAGAGCTATATTTCGAGAATTACAGGTTAAATTTTTAGGTTCAAATATTCAAAATTGACTGAGTTATGATTTTTTCTTGTAAATGTCATTTTTCACGTTTTCGTAAGATTTTTATTTTTCTAACCCGCAGCAAAAAATTTTCCGTCAATAAAACCTTATCTACACACTAGAAGGATAGTTCAAGAGTATTTAGTAATTTTTTAAAATTGAAATAACGACCCCACATGGCGCTTTGTGTTATTATTACATAGCATGGTGCTTCAAGGGTGAAGTATCAAATTTTCTGGATTCAAGGAACTACCGAACGTGGAAGGAATTTCTCAACTTCGCAGGTAATGATGATTATCTTTTCGTTAACTAAAATAAGATTAGTGAGATGGATCTTGGATGGTAATGGGCAGGGAATGATGTGGATGAAAAAACTAGAAGAAATAAGAGAAAGCAAGGGATCAGGGTAGAGCCAAACGGGTAATCCTGTTTAAAGGAAAATAAAGAGTAAAAATTTTTTATTTTCAAATCGGTCTAAATGAATTTGATGGTAAGAGAAAACGGAAGCCCGGGAAGGTCGCTCATTGTCTGTAGTTTCAGAAGAGTAGTACTAAGATTATTGTTTTTATATAAGGCGATGCATTAGAAAATAAGTAGCGGTTAAGCTAGACTAAGGATGAAATGTAAACATATGTACAGGGAGCGGAGGCCCTTCAAACCCGTAAAAGGGAGGGTTCAAATATACTACTAACTAAAATAAGATTAATTCACTTATTTAGATTAGTACTTAATTAAGTCAGCCTTATTATTTATTTAGGTTTCAACTAAGTATTTTAAATTTAATTATTAGTTTAGTACTTAATATTTATAGTTAAAGTAATGTAATAAATTCAATTTCAAAATTAAATCTATTGATTTCAAATCACAACCTTGAAGTCCAACATCAAACAAGGTAATGACACAGTTTTGTTACTTACTGGTCTGCTGAATCGTCTCCAATCCACAAATCATTCAACGTCATTCGAGATTTACCTGAATATAATTTTAAGTGGATTTGAAAAAAATTCACTTCACTTTGACTAATCACTTTTCGCTTCTGATGTTCGTGACCCTGCACCTTCGGGGCCGTAACCCTCGTATAGGCCGGTCCAGGGCCGTCTTTAGGGTTGCGGGGGCCCCGGGCCCTCGTTGCCGTAACCCTTCACGGGCCCGGTGACTCTGCTTCCGATTCGAGCCTTGTCTAAAGCTCTCTCAATCTCTG